>JAADVB010000328.1:0-18023 GCA_023334545.1 Salisapilia sapeloensis
CAAAAGCAAAAAGCACAAAACATAAAGCAAAAAGCATAAAGCATAAGCGTAGGAAGAGATGCAATTGTGGGTTTATGTATATAAGAAATGCGAAAAAAATGAAAACCTACGCCAGTAACCTGCTTTATTTTAATGAAATCGAGTCAGATAATCTATACTCCAGATGGCTTGATGATAGCTACAAGCTGACAGCTAGTGCTCTCAGCTGCGTTAATATAGCTAGAGAACGATATTCAGCATCATTTTAATCGTCATAGCGTTTTCATTTTTTTCGCATTTCTTATATACATAAACCCACAATTGCATCTCTTCCTACGCTTATGCTTTATGCTTTTTGCTTTATGTTTTGTGCTTTTTGCTTTTGAACCTTCCTGCATCGCCACTCCCAAGTATTTGTACATCTGCGCCTCTATGCTTTTGTCCTTGCAAACTTACGTCCTTTCATGCTTCCATACTTCCACGTCTTCACGCATCCACACTTCATACCTTCATGCTTCTTTTATACAAATCGGTATGTCATGCTGTCTATCAAAAGCGTATACATTACTCTTACCTTTCTGTCCTTTCGTCATTCCGACATTCCATGCCCCGACTCTTCCGTAGATCCAGACCCGATATCATATGCCAGTATGAAGTCAAAATATATTCATACACATATCTTTGGCTCCGTGGATAGGTTTAGAAATAGATTTGCTCACGAACGCGAGCTTTTGATGCCAAAATGCAAACCAAGATAGAAAGCGAAGTATGGAAGGAGAGCACAACAGTCAGGTCACGAGCGTCAGTCCTGGAATGTGGAAACCCGGCGCCCGACAGCTTTTGTCAGATCGGTAGGCCGCTGATAGGTAGGATACATACGTATCAAATGGCTGGATACATGTATCCATGTATCCATGGATATACGGATACTTAGATACTTAGATACTTGGATACATAGGTGCTTGGATATCTAGATACTCTGTACAGTCAATTGACGATCTTTTTTCCCGCGAAACAAGACGGAGGTAGAGATGGCGAGCTATCGCAGCCTTTCCCGGTGCTGGCTTCGCTTAAAATCGAGCGCGGTGATTGGATTCGGACTCGCATCGTCGCTTCCATTGGCCGGATCTCCTCCGTCTACCTCATCACCACACACCTATCGACGGGAAAGTTCAGAAAAACAAGATGCACGGCCCAGTGCCACTTGCGATTGGCCATAAGGAGGTTAGTCGAGAGACGCCGGAGAAGGAGGAGGGAGAAAGCTCAGTCCGGAATTTGCGCGCAACTACGAACACAGCGCCACCGAGGGCGGGAGAAAGCTACTGCAACGCCGAGCGAAGGCTTTGCAACAGTGGACAAGGCGCACCACAGTTCTCCCGCCTCTCTTCCCGGACTCCACCCCATCCGATGCAACCAACGGCAAAAGCTACGCCTTGACTTGCTCCAACTCCATCCCCAAAGACGACTCCAACTTCGGCTCAAACACGAATATGAGCGCGCCAAAACCAGTAAGCTGTGAACTCATCGGAAAGTCGCCAGCGAAACTAGCCCATCAACCGAAAAACGGACAACGACGGCGCATGATCAAGAGCGGAGAGCGGAGAGCGGAAAATACTGGAGAGTTGTCGAGCAGCAATTCAGTCAACATCAAGACCTGAAGACACGGAGTTCAAAAGCATTCATCGGAAAATGTACGACTGAGAGATCGCGTCGCTCCAGCACGCCGAGCGTCCAAGCCTGTATAAACGCCACTCAAGTCAAGCGACTTCATCATGCATCATTGGCGACATCCGCTGAGCGCGACGACAACGCCGAAAACTCGCCTCGTATCGCCAAAAGTTCAACTCGTTTCTCAACATTCCTTCAAGTCCCTCTTTTTGATCTGACGAATCTCGAGCCCGAGACGTGCTGTTGTGTATAGGAGAGTGCCGCGTGCCATGCTGACGTCGAGCCTTCGCGAAGACCACCTTCCCTATTCGACTCGTGATAAGCAAAGCGCGTCGCAAACGGATGACACGGGTAAGATGGGCGGAGTAATCTGGACCTTGGGTCCTTGCTGCTCAAGACGACCGATGCCATGTCCCCACCGGCCGATGTAGCAAACCTCCATGCACTGTATGTTGTATACTTCATGTTTGCACGTTGAAAAGAGCGCTTGCGCCACGTGTGATCGCTGAAAAGAGCCACGGGCCATGTATGGATGTGGGGATGCGCCGTCGAGCCACGTACGATTATTGCATGTTGCCATCGAAGGCAGTAGCTGTAGCGACGAGATGATAGCGAGAAGAGCCTGGAGCCACTCGAGTAGTGAGTAGTGAGTAGTGAGTAGTGAGTAGGAGAAGAGGCCTCGAGCCCACGTACGCCCCAGCAAGATGGCATCGAAGCCCACATACAAGAAGAAGAGGTTCCAAACCCACACACGAATTCCATCGCTGTCCGCCGCTGCCCGCCGATATGCAAGGTACGTATCTGTATATGTCTATATGCATCTGTAGGCAAGTAGGTGTGGCTGGCGAGCTTGCGGCGATATCGGGGATGGCGGGGTGTTCGTCCAGCGGCAAGTGAAGATCTGGGGGAAGGACCTCTCATCTCCGTGGACGTCCGTCGGTGCGTACAAGGGGGAAGATGTCAACTTCTGTGAAAGTGAGACAGCATGGCATGTATCGGCTACACTCTCCATGCATACGCGACACACGCAGAGTACAAGCGCCGAGAATTGACCGTCCAACCAAGGAGCTGCCGGACGAAATGACAGAGTTCGTGAGCGGATTGAAGGCACGCAGTAGAACGAAGACTGGCGGCCGAACTTTTATCCAGGCGACTAGAGTTTGTAAATACATAATAGATATGCACACTTGAATACCTGTATTTTGAGCCTTGAATCTTGCAACTTGTTTGTCTGTACGCGTACATCTCTCTCCGCCATGCATCGAAATGGGAAGATGTATATGTATGCATTGCATTGAACTATGTCTGCTTGTTTGCGGTCACTTTTGGCGCTTCTCCGTCGTTTCAGCGTTTTCCAACAATGCTCTTATCGACGAGCGATGTCGAGGGCTAGACTCTATTACCACACGCGCCGTATAAAGCATGATACGATCGACACTAAAATATGTGCATACCTTATCTGCTGGTCGCACGTGCGTTCGCTTCTTTCATTTCCGGCTTGTCGACCTTCAACTGCTGCTCACGAGATGCTTTCGTATGCTGGAAGCCATCGGTGTCTGGGAAGCTAGCGGACGGAGCAATTGGGCGACTTATGTTGGCGTCGAACGGCGTACAGGCAGCTTACGGAATGCTCTGCCAGTCCTTTCCTATTATCGACAGCCAAATGCAAAGTCAAGGTGGACGTCTCGCAGCACTACGTAGCAGCACTTCCGCTCGAACGCTCGGCTCCTCGTTCTCCAGACGCCATTATCTGCGAATTTATATGCTCATTACGTCTCTATTGTGGCTTTAACTACGAAGCTACTTGGAAACCATCCGCGACTTGATGGAAGGCGGTGCTTACGCTGTCTCATAACACGTCTCGCTTTGTACCGCTGCTCCACAAGATACTAGTTACTGGTAACCTCGGGGTGACAAGATAATCACCGATCGATACGAGCTCAAGAAAGTGGAACAAAGCGATATCTGCAATAGGCAAGGAAAATTTGCGACAATTAAAATGGAATTGGATAGCATCCTCGATCTAGACCGACGCAGCTTGAAGGTACGTGACGATCTCGGCCGCAGACGGTCGTTGCATCGGCTCCGTCGAGACGCACTTGTCAATCGCCACCCGGACGTCATTGGGCATGTGCACATTCACATCGTACACTCCCGTGACCTTTCCTTGTTTAATCCGATTGGCAATCTCCAAGTCCGCCAACGTCCTTCCCTTCTCCGCGACCAACGGTGCAAACGGCTGCTGCTTCGTCCACACTTCCACGAGGATCATGCCCAAGGCATACACGTTCGCTCGAGTCGGATCCGCTTGCTCACCTCGCACAAGTTCCGGCGCCGTCCACGGTAGTTTACCCGTACCATACTTGGCCTTCTCTGGCTTCGCCTGGTGCGTCAGGACACACTCGAAGACGTTCAACTTGCACGTCAGCATGTCATCCACCAAGACCTTTCGACTCGTGAGCTCTTGCATGCACATGCCTCGAGCCGAGTCATGCAAGTACGCTAGTCCTTGCGCCACGTCGAGACTCATTTTCTTCTGGAGCGTCCCATCCAGCTCTTGCTTGTCAATGTACGACAGCAAGCTGCCTTTCGTCATGAACTGCGCGACGACGACGTAGTCAGCGTCCACGACCCACGTGACTCCGAGGACCTGGACGACGTTCGGGTGTGATAGTTTTGTCAGGACTTTGGATTGCTCCATGAAGGTCTGTTGCGCTTCCTTCGATGACATCTCGGTCTCGAGACGCTTCACGGCGACGCGCTCGCCACGGTACTGTCCGCTCCAGACGCTGCTGTTGCCCATGTTCTTCGTGAGCGTCAGTTCGGATGGGGCGATGCGCATGGCGGAGAGACCTTCGTCGGTCGAGATGAAGGACGGCTTCTGGGGTGGAGCTTCTTCCTTTGCCATCAAATGCGTCGCTCGGTCGTTTTCGGGAGATGACCGGACGGGGCTTCGAGCGTTGCGTTTCCGAACGAGGATGTATGCCACGGTGCTGAGGATGAGTACGACGACGACGACGACGATGACGATGACGATCTTCGTTGTTGACATTTCTCCACGCTCCTCCGAAGCGGCATTATCGGCGCCAGACGCGGAGGAAGAGCTCGACGAGTGACTACGTGAGTCCGAGGGAACATTACTACCACCCACATCTGCCGAATTGCCCAAACTGGACGACACACTATCATTGCTGCTTCCAGCTTCTTCAGCTTTTTCGCATTTAAAAGTGATCCCGTTGAAAGTTTTCGAGTCCTGAGTGCACTCCAGAGTAGAGGTGTTCGGATTGTCATCAGAAGTTTTTCTGTTAAAATAGGTCAGAGAGGATGAGCTTCGTGCATGATACAAATAATATGAAGAGCATACATATTCAACGACTCATGGGTCACATTGTTCAGATCCGCATTAATCACATTAGTTTGTATCAACTGACTGTAGAAGGTCAAATGAAAGGTTAGCAAAGTGCTCAACAGAATTATAGATAGTATTGTGCACTCCGATAATTTTTGTACATGTGGATACTAACAATCAAAGCGATTGTGCTAGTAAGAGCCTTTTCGAGCATTAAAAAGTCTAGGTCTCTGTGTGAATTAAAAGTCTATGTCTAAGGCCGTATTCTTTAAGCAGATAATCGGATATCATGCAAGGCAATCAAGGGATTGTGAACAAGCACGCAAACACTGTAATTCGAACCACTGTCCAAGTCTGTGGCGGTTCTTCCGAGTCTTACGTTGCTATGAGCCTCTCTATTCCAATCCACATGTACTGCACGCTACTCTGTCATGTCTTGGCGGGGAATCGCGTCGAGCGTATCCTCAGAAGCCTTTCAGGTTGAAGTTGCTTTCGCTTTATTTGCAACACTGAGCTCTTCGCCATTTCAGTGGGACGATGTACAGTGTGGATCGCAAATATCGCTTAATTATTTCGCCCACCAATGTACTATGCCTGTTCCGAAATAATAGCGAAGAGCTCACTAAGCCTTTCGCGCGCTTTTTCAAATGTGCACATATCGAGCACTAGGCGTGACTTGAAGTCTTCTCGAAGATCGCTCCCCTATGCTATCATCAGAGACGAACGATCACTTGCTGTTGTACTAGTTGGCGGGAAAGTTGTATTAAAGTGTTACTTTAGGTTTCCAGTGCCAAGAGGCAAAGCAAAATCGGCTATTCCCAGCGAAGGCGGAGTTTACCGAGTAGATTATCATGAGCAGAGTTACAATATGTATATCCCTAATCATGCCGAGTTGGCATGCAGCGCGTATATGTCCTATAAGTCTGTAAAGTATAAATATGCTGAAGAGGGAAGCACACAAATATACAGCTATGTGTATCGTTTTATTTGCACTGCGTACAATATCCACGAGAGCCATCGTGTGCGCCCATTGCTCTCTAGAATACGCTCTCTTGCTGTCAAAGCTTTCTCTAGAATCACCGAAGTTGAAGGTGAAAACCTTTGCATCCTTACATATTCATTAATTTATGGCTGTAAGGCCGATCCGGCAGATCGATTGAAGCAGTCGGCTTTGGACAAATAAAGTACAGCGCACAGTACTTTGTTGTATGTTTCTTTCGAAATCTTGTCATCTCATATATTTCTGTAGATCTCTAGTTGTAGAGGTTAAAAAAGTACTTCACAAACTTTCGTAGCTCCATTACATCGATAAAGCTTTACTACAAGCGCCTTCCAGACAACGGTCATTTAGTTTAAAAATCCTCTTGAGCTCTAGAGCTCGTGAGTTCATTCGCTACGCTTACTGCTGACCAAATGCATTTCGGGATCTAGCACTGTTCGTGAATGCATACATGAACAAATTACTAAAGCCAATGAAGCAGCAAACTCGTTGTTGCATCCATGCGTCAATCCAAATATCATTTCAATTAAAGGAGTACAAATCATTATCTTGACTAAGGGCAGCTCGTGGTACTGGCCGATCCGGTGGGTGTATTCGGACGGTATCTCAGCGTCACCTCCTCTTCCTTTCCTGGGTCCACATGTAGCTTTCCTGCACTCGCTAAACTCAACAACGTCGCCGTATCCACTTCACTGTCCTGTCGGAACCCTGGACTACTCTTCCTCTCTACATGCACCGGCGCAATGCCACCACTACAGTGCGTATCTAGTTCATCCAGTAGATCCTCCTTGATCTCGGACTTGAAGAACGCACTGTCACTCGGCGTAGATCGAAAGTCACGAATAGGAGCGCTTCTGCTCTTGTCCAGGTGCGTCATCTTGTCCTGCGTTGGGGCACTGGAGGCAACCGTGGAGTTACCATTAAGATGATAAGCCAACGTCGTACCGATTGTGTCTTCTGGATCAGGCGCAGGCATGTTATAGAAGGCATAGAGGATAACGAGACCCAAAGCTTGGAGAAACACGAGATTGACAATCACGAGAGCTGCTGTCGGGACAGACCAGTGGTACATGAGGTAGCGAACACCAGTGAGCTGTGCCAAGATCGTAAGCTTCATGCTGTACACCTGCACGTCCGGATGGTTCAGCTCGATATGCACAAACCGCAGTCGATGTTCTTTGCCTTCCTTGTACCCGTTAAACACTCTGGTACGAATTGTTTGAGTAGGTTCCATGAGCCCTAGCACCTGCGGGATCAGCCATAGACCCGTTCGGACCCATCGAACAAGTACTTGTGCGTCGCGCACGAGTGCCGGACGAGCACTCCAGGCTAAATCCTTTCCTCCTTTACTCTGCAGACCTGTATTCACCATAAACGTCCCGATCTTTCGATTTACATCTGACTCTGGAAGCACTAGCTCGAGGTAAATGTCATAGGACATGCCAGGCTCGAGCATCATTTCGTAGTTTTCCAGCTCTTCGTCCATGATATCAGGGATAATATCTTTCGGAGACGAGTCATATAAGCCCCACTGCTGCTCTGGGTGGTGTAGACTCAAGTTGGCGGACGGTAGGGAGATCGGTCGCCATCCTTTTGAAGCTACTTGGGAATGGTGACCGTAGTTGAGAATCAAATCGTGTTCATGCAGTCGAGATGGGATCATGATATGGTACACAATCGCATACACGACTGTGGCAACTGTCACGAGTGCAGCTAAGACTGCACCGACTTGAGATAGCCGCAATAGCCATTGGAAAGCATACTTGGAGTGCGTGTCCAACGTTTGCTTCCATTCCTCAGTACGTCTCCGCCGCTCATCTTCATTCGTGGCAAACTCTGCGATTGCAGCAGGTAGCAAGCCACTTAGAAAGGCAAGAGGTAGACCAAGCATGACGTGAGCACTGATCGAGAGATAGATAAATGATCCAGTACGTGGTGCCCTCGTTCTTTAGGACCTAAATGTCCGTGTCATATTAGAATGGATAGTTTACTATTTTAGTATGTAGAAAGTGTCCTGTCCGTTTTCCTTCTGGCGAAAGAAAATAAATTTGATTTCATGACAGGATGGACGAAATGGAGTCGACTTATGCGGTGGAAGAAGCCTGTGTGTAAGATTTGTTTAGAAGAGATGCCGCACATAGCATGGGCAACAACTTCAGACACGACCTTGTGCTTCCAACGATGCAGCCATTCCTTCTGTCGTGGTACGGCATGTACCTAGGACGAATGAAATATTTAGACTAATTTTCCACTAGTATGTCTGCAGCAGTATCTCAAGAACAAAGTCCAAGCACATGACGTTGAGCCTGGTAGCATGTCTCAAGATAGACATCTTCATTCTACGTGCTTACAAGTAGTTTAGAGAAATTAATTTGTCCGAATCTCGACTGTGGACAGCATATCGATAGTTCTGACATCTACCTCCTCCTCGGTCATGACGCTTTCACCCATCTTCTTCAACTCCGTTCACGTAAACAGGTACCACCTCCAAGTCCATTATGCCAAATATCTACTTATACGTATCTAGTTGGAGAAGAATCCACGCGCGAGATGGTGTCCACGACCTGGCTGTGAGGAATTGATCCTCTGTGACCCGTCGACGCCAACATTTGTCTGTCCCAAGTGCAGTACGAAAGGATGTTACCATTGTCGAGCGATTGCCCATCGCTTTTGGTTCTGTCCGAAACGATGGCAAGCGAATCTGTCAGAAACGATGGCAGATGCGTCTTACGTGCAATGGGAAAAGTCTGTCGGGCAATGGAACAGTGTTCGTAGCTGCCCGACTTGTCACATGCGTATCTGGAAAGCAGAAGGGTATGCACACGCAGCATCCTTATGTCTCGATTCTATATTAAATGCAAGATAGATGCAACCACATGACGTGTGGCAAGTGCTCATTTGAATTCTGCTGGGCGTGTGGAGCACCATGGGAAAACAGGTACGACCTGTATAAATTTCACGTGCTCTCCTGAACTTATATCTTCATAGACATTATCGCTGTCGAGATGCAGCACTAGCAAGACAAAACCAAACGGCACCTCGTTTGATCGACTTTGTTTTTGGGTATGCAGCCATCATCGGTATCGTTGCTAGCATCGTCATGCTCGGGACACCGACATTTGTTGCGTGGTTCATCCTTGCCTACCTACTGCTCATGACATCCGGACGACTAGGTCATGCCCATGCACTCGCAGAAACTTAAGTATACGTAATTGAAGTCTATCGACATATCCATCATCTCTTACATATTTCAAGTACACAAAGCGACAGCTAGTCAATCAGCATATTCAGGCAAATCCATCTATCACCTGAAAAGGCGCAGACAATCAGAGTTACGAGAATAGAAGCTTCGACCATAACGTCCATGTTGCTCGAAGCACTGAACGTTCTGAAAAGCATCACTATTGACGACCTCGGTCAAGAAATTTGACTCGATATACTTTGCATCTTCTCTAGCATACAACAGCTTTTTCCCACCGATCTGATCAAGACGTGGCAACCTAGCATCCATGGCAACCTAGCATCTATGGCAGCTACCCACGACCTATACAAGCATTTCATCCTGCATGGTATGCCCGGTTAAATACAACTACCTTGACTATCACTTTATATCTAGAATACGACTACGTTTATGAGACAGACAAAGAGAATCGGATTGGAAAAATTGGTATCGGAAGAGCATTCGGTGCTACTTTGCTCCTCTTTTCTCTGTGCTGAAAGCATTATTCACTACTAGCACTCGCTTAGGACCACTTTCTCAATAGCATTGATTTGCTATAGAAAAATCACCTCTCGTTCTGTATCATGGACGTGAAAATGGCAGACGAAAGCGGGGAAGACCCGCTCGATATGGTTGGCGCTCGCATTCGTCACTCTCAATCCACAGGCAATAGAGATACGTGGATCACGAGATACGATCCACACCTAGATGCCTATACACTCTACGCTCCATTCCAAGAAAAGCAGGTTCTCACTCGGAATGAGATGTCCGATTTGGCATCAGACACATCGACCTTGATCCAGCCACATGCCGAAAGCTCCATGTTAGAAGACACGAGTTCAAAATACGTCGGCATCTGGATCCAGAATCGAAATTCAGACGGATCCATCCGTCATGCTATTGTCCAAGCCTACCTTCCGTTCCATGACACGTACTTAATCCAGTTCCAGAACGGAAGTTCCGAAGACATAGCAGAGATAGAACTCCATAATCGGATGATATTCACTTTACGGCAAACTTCTACGCCTCCTAGTACCGATGCTCCAGCGAAAAAGGTCAAGAAAGATAAAGGAAAGAGGAAACAGGCGAATCCAGTCAAGAAGGCAGTCTCGACCGATAGTAGCGGTGGCAATATCCTCGACCTCACGTCTGATGTGGAGATGAAAGTCCAGCCTATCATAGACTTGGAGATAGAGGAACCTGTCGATAATCTGGTAGATGACGTCAGTGACGCTCCATCCGATCCAGTGGAACCACCAGTGGAACCACCAGTGGAGGAATTAGCACCAATATCCCGTTCAGCTCTACTTCGAAATGCGCCAAATAGTAGGAAAGAACCTGTACAACCGTTAGAATCAAGAACAGCAGCTTTCAAGGTCGTTCGAGATGCCGTGGCAGAGCTACTCGAACGACCAGAGACAGAGGGAGAGAACACGAACACAATCCAACGTAGTGTCATCCACAATTCAGACATCAAAGTACGTCCTACAAATATCATAATCTAAGCAAGAACTAACGTGCATTTCATTAGGATCGAGATGCTGTCCGACGATTTGTCGAAGCCAAAGGCATGCGTGTGTTAAACCAACTCCTAAAGACATACGCATCCGGTTGTGATGAAGATAAGTGCTGGAACCTCTCCTACATCCTCAAGGTACACTTCCTTCCATCTTAAACTGTCCTCGAACTAAACACAAGGTAGCTCATTGCGATGATATCGTCTCCGACTGAAGAGCAGGTGTCGGACAGTGGTATCGGCAAGACGATCGGATCACTCTGTCGTAAACACCCGACGCTCTGTCCTATCCCTTTGCCTCAACTCATTCGCGACTTGGCCAAGTACATTAAGAAGAAGTGGATTCGAGACATCAAGCGCTCTCCGACACTCAATAAACCAAAACGAGTCGCTCGAGCTCATGGTATACGTCCCACGCGTGCTACAGCGGGAATGAAACGACCGCGGGAACCAGACGTCAAGAGCAATCCTAAAGTCATCCCAGCACCGTCGGAAGCACCAAGAGTTCGCAGTCTCAAGCCTGACTGGATGCGCAAGGGTGAAGAGCTGTCGAGAACTCGCGTAACGCTTTCGAATGATGAACATGCAGAGAGACGTAAGTATAAGGTGTCAGTGAGTTTAAATGAGCAACATCCAAAGGGCGGAGGAGAACGAGGAGTCTACGGTCGTCGTCAGAAACTGTCATTCGGATCGTCATGGCAGGTACAAGACTTTGACAAGCACCAGCCACCAAGTGACGTTAGCAAAGGCCGAATATCTCGATCGTCCGACTCGTCGCTAACGAGAGGTTACGGTGTCGACACGAAGCTTGGACACAAGTCGATTTTGCGTCAACAGAGTCAGTATAAAGATTCTCCGACCCTGTGACTAGATGTTTTTGCGGTGGGACTCGGACGTGACGTACGCAACGAATAAATGTTATCTACCTAGAGTTCCCAACTAGACAAGAGGTACCCCATGACATCCTACATGCATCATTAGTTTCCATCGTCATCGGCAAAAGGATATAAAAGTGTCGTACATCAATGTAGCTATCATGTTGACTCGGAGGCATGTGTAGATGCCGGACGTAGTTCTGCAGACTCGCACGGAGTTTGTCCTTCTTAAAGACATCCGACTTCCACGTCTCCTGCAGATCGATGCGACGAGGAAACGTGCTGTAGTAGTCAATCACGGCAATCACTTGCTCCGTACACACATACATGCTTCTACCATACTTTGTCCGGAGAGCCTGCAGTCGCATCTCCTTCTCCGACATGACCGATGGCTCTCCTATACTCTCCACAGCATACTTTTTCATCGTTTCCATCGCTATCTCTACCTCCCGACGATAATCCACGAGCTCCTTCTCCACCTTGGCCTCCTTCTCATCCCCATTGCTATCCTTCTCCTCTGCATTGCTCGAAGTCTGAGACGCCTGTACCAGAGGCCCAACGACTGAAGTCTTGCCTTTCGTCTCAAACATACGTCCACTCGGATGCTCTTCACCTGACAAAGAAGACGTAAGCACCGTGACTGTCTGAGGCTTCTTGATTGTCGCCATAGGTTTCCGGCGCTTTCTCCTAGCAGACACTGGCCTCTTCACCTTCGTCTGTTCCATATCCTCCGTCGCTTTCGACGCAGGACTTGTCTTGCTATACAAGTACTTCCATACACTCGAGTACACCGTTTCTCCATGATATTCTGTTCGCTTATACGTGCGTTGGACAGGACACAACTGATATGGCATCCCGACTACCTTTAACGATCCACTACGCAGTCGCTCTTGACGCACGTGGAAGTACCGGAAGAGACTGACTGGTGTCGTACGCTTCGTATCGTACGTACCGACGATACACCCGACGAACGGTTCTTTGACCTCCCCATCGTCGCGCTTGAAGAGCTGCTGGTAGCTCGTCTGGTTGTCAATGTCTCGTACAGAAGGATCAGGAGCAAACGTCGGGTGCGAGTGGTACCACCCGACGACCTCGAGCTCTGCGTTCTGAATGATTTCACGGAGCTCCACCTCACTCCCTGGATCCATCTCAACATCCGTCGATCCGTCGTCTCCGTCGATCATGAGCGATCGACAGGGGAACGCGGCTTGGATATACAACGTCCGAGTGGCTGCATCCCACTTGCCACCAAGGAATCCGATGATCTCACACGTCGCGAGATGGGCGTGGAGGTCACTGATGAACGTCGCGTCTGGATGGACTTTGACTTGGAACGGCGCGTCGAGATTCTGCTCCGTCTGTCGAGATCCGGAGACAGCATCTCCTTTGTACAGTTCACACTGGACCATCGTATGTGGATCTAAATTCCCGTCTACCAAGTTCTCTCGGATTTGATTCTGCTGGACGGAACGACTGGAACGTTTCGATCGTCCTTCGTCCTTGGGTTTTTCGACATCACTACGAACGTTCGCGCCGTCATCCGCAAAGATAGTATCATCCCAGACAAGATCCTGCTGTACTTGCAACAACTTCGTATCGCTTGAAGCTTGTGCCTTGTGCTTTGTCCAGATGAACGATAGAGGAGACGTCTCTTGGATAGGAGATGCCGTCGGAGGATCTACAGACTCTACTATAGTCTCGGACTCGTCTGTCACGTTAACCGAAGATACTTTCTTTTCTTTCGTTGGCTTCTTCCGTCCATTCGTCTCTCGTTTCTCCACCTTTCGACTCTTCTTAGGCACAGGACGCTCCAAGTCTTCATCCGTCTCGACCTTCTTCCTCTGTTTACTTGCTCGTCCGTTCTTCTTTACTTTCTTCGGAGCTGACTTTGGCGTTTCCACCTCTTCCCACTCTGGAACGACCGAGATGACTGGAGACACCTGCGCCAATGCTTGGGCATCTTCCTCCGTATACTCCTCCCCCATGTGCAAAAGCTGATCAGCGTTCACAAGAGCACGTTTGAAACTCGCACGCAGTCTCTTGTGCTTTTCACTGAATTTCTGACGCTCCGCCATCTCGTGATAGTGCATGCCGTAGTCTCGAATGTCTCGCGGATCCAGCTTGAGTATCGAATAATTGTTTTCATCGAGAAATAGGACGACACAAGAAGAGACAAGCGGTGCATCGGGGTTGTTCACATCATCCGGATGCTTCTCCGGCAACGGAAGTGCTTTATACCCGTCCGGTAGGCTCAATCCACTCGCAATCACCGCCTGCCAGGATCGAAAGAGGACACCTGGCCACCATGGAAAGCCCTTGAGCTTCGCCCAAACGACGCTATAGTCTAGGAACTCGCTGTCTATTTGCTGTAGTAGCTCTGCTTGTGCATGCCACTCTTGTGTCTTCCGAGTCGCCTCCAGCGGCACTATCATCGTGGTCGAGAGCAGCGGACCGTGTCGTGGGAGGTCTTGTGATGGTATACAAAAACCAAGTCATTTTCGAAACACGCGAGAAGCGGACAATATGAAGGTGGAGCCGGTGGAGGCCGATTTCGAGCACCATGTCGTGATTGATGGAGATATCTTGGGCACGACAGCACCTTTGGAACTATCGCAACTTGATCGAGTCATTCAAAGTGTACGTAAACTCGTAAAATGCATGAAAGAGAGACTAGTAGGAACCGTTATCATCCAATTTGTGTCCTAGACCACAAGAGGCTTGGTAGTATTCCCGAAAATCCAGAGCCGATTAGAATGCATTCGATCCCAAGTTATTGATCAAAAGTATGTGGATGCAAGACTTACTTTTTCAATTTCTTTGATTCTATAAGCATCTGCATTAGCCTCCTGCTACCTGCGACTGCCGTGTCCGAGACAATTCGGCTCTTGGAAACCATTCCAGACGCTCTACGATACTTTAAAGTTAGCATCGTCAAAGGTATGTCCATATCGCCATTACCATGAATATTAGCTCATCCGAATGCCCTTAGAATTAACTGGCATCCCGCTCGGATCCACCGTGCCGCAGTTCATCGGGACTTCTACAGATCCTCCTGCTCCTGTTAAAAGTCCTCCTATCCCTCCGATAAAAGAGGTTCAGATCAAGCCCGAGCCATCTCTAAAAGTATCCAAAGCAGGTGTCAAACGAGCCCGTGCAGATGTTCATTTACGATCAAATGCTTCAAAAAGCACTCGAACGCATGCAACGACTCGTACCTCCGACATAACTCCAACCGTGCCAAACCCTTGGGAAGATGTAGAATACCGGTCGGTGGAATGCATTAACATCCAGAACGAAGGAGCTGTCGAACGTGTTCGTACGCTTCGATACACAGGCACACCATTCCTTCTCGAAGGTCATCCAAATTGGATGAAGTTTGCCGATGGCTGGGTGCGTAGTGACGGCTCGCTCGACACATCCAATTTCCTTCGTGGTCTTCATGACGTTCAAGTCCCTGTGCTTGAACGTAATTATGAAGAAGTAAATCCGATTAATACGCACGTCAGTCTCTCGCACTTTGTCAAACAGTTTTGGGAAAAAGGAAAAGCAGAGTACTACCTGCATCAATGGCAATTTCCACTTAATCCTGTCGCGAATAAACTCTTGTGTTACAAAAGTGAACACTTGCCTGTCCTCGGGACGAACCTACTGGACTATTGGCTTGATGCCGTTCGACGTGACAACCCGTTGCAATACCTCTTCATGGGACACCAATCCACTTGCAGTCGTATGCACCAAGATCATGGCGGTCTTGACATTACCATTGCGCCCATTGTCGGCACGAAACGCGTCACGATGCTCCATCGAAATGCTGGCAAGCTAGACACGATCCACGGTCAAGTCGACTTCCACGACATCAATTTGGATCAAAACCCCATGCTCGCCTTCATCCGCGCTTGGCAAGTCGACGTCAAGCCAGGACAGATCCTGTACATGCCCGACGGCACCTTCCACGCATGTGAAAACATCACGGCTTGTCTGTCCTATCACCGCTTCCACGTCGATTCAGTCAATCTCCCGGGCTTCCTCCACTCGTTCTTTGCGCAGGATGCACAGACGATCCACCACGCTGAGATCCTATGGAACGCGACGCATGACGTCATATCGGACTTAGAAGATGCGTTCTCCGCGAACAATGAGACGCTACCGAACACTAGTACCATCCGTCGGCAGCTAGATACTGTACGAGCTCTACGCCACGCATGTCGAGCCATATCGCTTGAAGACGCGGTCCCGACGACAGACAATTGGGAATGGACGCAGATCTTGCATGACATCGACCAGCTCCTATTGAAAATGGATCCGTCAGCCAAGACACAGGCGCCAAAGGACTGCACGACGGAACGGAAGAGAGAGAAGACAGGGACGAAAAGAAGGGAAGTGAATGTGAAGGAAGAGCCGAAGACGACGACTGCTTCTAGTCGATGGGAAGAGCTCAATGTTCATGTTGGTGACATCGTCGGCGTCCAAGTCGCGTCGAATGGCTTCCGTGCAAAGGTACAAAAGGTCGTGTCGAATATGCAGCTATGTAAAGTCCATTACACTGGCTGGGGAAGTGTCTACGATGAGTACCTACCTATCAGTGCTCTGTATAAACCAGGGAAAAAGGTGCAGTATAAGAAGGCACCAGCAGTGAATGAAGTCGTGCAGGCCAAGTGGGGTAGCTGCACCGTCCTCT
This sequence comes from Salisapilia sapeloensis, assembly GCA_023334545.1. Classification (NCBI taxonomy): domain Eukaryota; phylum Oomycota; class Peronosporomycetes; order Peronosporales; family Salisapiliaceae; genus Salisapilia; species Salisapilia sapeloensis. The sequence continues at coordinate 16,286 of JAADVB010000328.1, forward strand.
TCTCTGCTGTTGTGCACAAGGTTATACGATCCGACGCTTGTAAGGTGCATTACCTTAAGCTCGAAGATGACTGGGATCAATGGCTACTTCCGCATCAGATCTTTAGGAACTACGGACCGGATAAAGAATAAACAGATACTTGTATGAGGTGCAAGTGTTAGTTGCGTTTAAAAGTCACACGTGTCTAGACGTGCAATGTTCGGACTATTGTCTGCGTCGTTCTCTTCATTACCTTCTGGTATCGGAGATATGCTCAGCTTCTTCTGGCGTACGTGTATCTTCGTTGTTATCGTACTTGTACGCCACGTTGGACGAGCGCCTTGCTCTTGAAGCAATTGGATCAGTTTGATATGGTCTTCTTGATCTTGTTCGCTACAAGACGCGTTCATGGCACAAGACAGAGGCATGACATCATCCTGAAAAGCACGGTTAGAACGAGAGGTAGTTGCATGCAAATGGCGGAAATACATTGGCAACGGCATTGATGTCAGCTCCGAACAGGATTAGTAGGTAGGCAGTCTTGAACAGATTCTGTTGACAAGCTAGATGTAGTGGAGCTAGCAAGTCTCCAGGTCGCTAGGAAACAAATTTAATACCACAGGAGAGTTAGATGGTTGGAAAAGGTAGAGTACCTGCCAGTTGACATCCATGCCAGCGTTCAGAAGCCAACGTAGAAACGATTGTGCAGCATCTTGATCAGACGGATGATGGATGCTTTCGATTACTAGATGCAGAGCGTTTTTCAGGTACGGACGATGGATATCTAGTCCATTGGAAACGAGAAAGTGAAGCAGGTCCACTCGACGAGAGGAACAAGCTAGATGAAAGACTCTCACACCGTAGAATATTGGAATCCGCTATGTATCAGTCGTAAATAGTCTAGTGAAGGTATCATATAGACTGGAAGGCTACGTGGGGAGAGTAATCGAGTAGATGCTGCATCTCCCGGACTCGACCTTGTGTTGCCAATTGGACGAGGGAGCGTCCGAGATCGACTAGTGCTGCTGCTACCGCTTGATCCTGTTCTCTCAACCGCTCCAAAAACTTCATCTCATCCGCTAGACTATCCGTTGACCGAAAGGACGTCATGATGGACTTATATCTTAATAAGCGACCTTCGGTAGAGGATCTGATGGTTACGATAACAAAAGATATTGAAACTTGGGGACACAAGAGAGCTTTTTCATTTCTTTTACTTTACTAACGAGTTTCCATCTAGCCTCTACGCGCATCCGTCGTTGCTATTCCTTCATCTGGTACACCTATATTATCGATGGAGTCTGCGAAGCAGCGTTAAGAATTTTCCGTCCATTTTTCCATTAATCTCCTCAGATCATGCCCATAATGGAAGGAGATAAGGAACCAAGGCACTATTTGAGGGTAGTCTTCCGTCTCTATAAATGTCTGTTTGGCAGCATAACCAAAAGCAAGAGCAGAAAAGGTTGTGCTTGCTGAGCAGATAATCGAATAGTACATAAGGAATTTCCGGTGATTATGAAAAAAAGCATAGATGGATTGTAATAGGAGTCACTGTGAAAATCCCTGGTTGTTTGTCCAGCTCTTACGTCATTTTCCACGTATATCGTTCGTTCCTCTGCCATGTTTTGGCGGGACTAGTGTCGAGCTTATCGTGGTAGATCAGCGAAGCCCTTCAGGTTGAAGTGTAATTCGCTTTATTTCCAACACTGAGCTCTTCGCCAATTCAGTGGGACAAAGTACAGTGCGAGTTGAAAAATCG
>JAADVB010000329.1:0-17918 GCA_023334545.1 Salisapilia sapeloensis
CTACGCGAACCTAGCGGCCGCACGCGCGCGCTTCTTCATCAACGAAATGTCGGACGGAGCGTCGACCATCGGCTCCGGCTCCATCGACCCATCCAACTTTGAGTTCAGCGGACTCCATCAAGACCTCAAGAACTGCATGTTTTTTATTTAATCGGAAGCAAGTGCAAGTCGTACGTTTACAAGTTGAAACGGCATAAATACAAATCAAAAAGAGTTCATCGAAAGTTGTATTGGTTTTTCTGTTCGTTAGCGTTGCACCGGTCCGTTGGCAAAACACAAGTGTCGAATGGCACAAGACACTTTCCACAAACAACTTGTGCGCAATGGACAGAGGTTGGAAAAGATGAAAACGATGGCGAGAGACACACGTCCGTCCTACTTCCTCTGGTATCCGGACGTTCCACACCTCGCATCAATTTGTACTTAGACGCCATAGCTGCGCTGGTAGGAATTCTGTTGACCAGGAACGTATGGTGCTGGCGCCTGCACAGCTCCACCTTCCTCCGCAGACAGCGCAAACGTCTCGCTCACGGCCAAAAGCGAATCGTTGTACAGACGCATGGTCGTCTCGAGGTCCTCCTGGCACTGCATCGCACGTGGAATCAAGTCGACGTTGGCGAACGGGTTGTCCAGGTTGGCCGAGATCTGCAGCCTCGGCAGCAACTGCACGCACACCTTGAGGTGGTGCTGGACAGACGGGTCGCGGCGCAAATCTCCTCGAGCATTACGAATCGCCTGATCCAGCATGTTCACAGCTTGTTCCGTCTGTCCGAGCTCATCCTCGTCCAAAGGCGTGGGCAGCTCCGTAGGTAGACGAGCTTGCTCTCTCGCAGCCAGACCCTCCGCACCTCCAGCATCGACTCGCAAGGCACTATTAAAGGAGCTGTTTCCGTCAGCCACGGCACCCGTGGAAGTGCCAGTCATAAGCTGACGACGGTACTGCTCCACCTGTCGAGAGACGTTGAGGAAGCGGTCGAGCTCCGGTACAGTCAGCGTCTCCGGCAGTCGAGCGCACAGATCGAGCACCTGACTAATGTAGTTCTCGAGTCCACGCTTGCGCTCTAGGACGATCTCGCTCGAGTTACCTTTCTTGCCTCCAAACATACCACCCAGTCGGTGCTTTCGTGGGAACGTCGGGAGAGCCGCGACGGTCGGAGGCACCTTGTGGCGCAGATCCTTGTGCAGCCTCTCAAAGACGCTGAAGCGATGCGACACGAGCCACGTCGCGGGCTCCGACTGGCCGTCCTTTGGCTGCCACTGACACTTGAGCACGTACACCGTGTACTCGGCATAGTTATCGTCCTGCAGCACTTGCGTCCGGTGCATGCTGCACTGGAAAAAGCCGTCGTGGATCAGAATGTTTGAGCCCTCCATCGAGAACGACCCGAGCGGCTCTTCCAGCGTCGACAGACCAGGCTGCTGCGTCGAAGCACGTCGACGCGTACCCGGCTCGTCGCTCGTCGTGAGGAGCGAGCCGCACTCTTCGCAGTGGTTGCCGTTCGCCGTGTTATTGTTCGCACCGCAGGCAGGGCATCGAATCTGGACGCCATATAGACCTTCAGCGTACAGTCGATGGAGCGACTCTTCCTGCTCAGCCGTCAACGCCGCGCCGGCGCCTACCTCTCCTTCACTCGGTGTCTCGAGCAAGAACGGCACGAGGTCGTCGTATTCTTGCTGGGAGATAGCACCGCTGAGCAGGAGCTCGTTGAGCTGCTCCAGCTGCTCCTTGTTCTCCTGCGAAATCTCATCCGGCACCTGCGCAACGTACACCTGTCCCGTCGCGCCGTGCATCGTGTTCACCTGCGCCAGTCCGCTCAGCAGGCTCTCGCTCACACTCGCTGCCTCGCGCATCGCCTCTTCCCGACGCGTCTCGGCCTCCTGCCGCTCTCGCTCGAGTCGCGCCTCCAACTCCTGCGCCTCGGCCTCGGCACGCATCTCAGCCTGTCGCTCGTGCTCGACGGCAGCAGAAGCTTCTGCGGCGGCTTCCTCCGCCTCCTTCACGGCGCGAGCGGCGTCCTGCGCCAGCTTCGTCGCCTCCTCTTCGGCGCGCGCAGCCTCTTCCTCCATGCGCCTCCTGTCCTCCTCGGCCTCAGCTCTCGCCATGCTTTCACGACGCGCCTGCTCCGCCGCCTGTCGCGCCTCCTCCTCCTTGCGCTTGGCTTCTTCCGCCTGACGTCTCGTCTCCTCCGCTCTCGCCGCCGCGAGCGCTAGCATCTCCTGCTTCCTGCTCTTGAACTGCGTGCGAGCCGTGTGGCCTCGGAAGAGCGCCTGCACCACGACCGCCGCCGACCGCTGCTTCTTAAACTGTCGCGAGAGCGAGCGACTGCGCCACCACTGCTGGATGCGCACAACCGAGTTGCTGCGGAACTGAATACGACGCAAGAGCGTTCTGAAGTTGTTCTGCGCAAGCACCTTGGCGAGTCCAACACGCCAGCGTCGGCGAGCGAGCCAGAGCTTCATTCTCGCGACGATACGCGGTCCATCCTGCTGCCAGTTGATCTTGAGGATCGAGTCGAGGAGCGAGATCTTGCCGGCCTTAAAGAACAGACGCGTGATACCGAGCTTGTAGGCATCCATGGGCACTTGGAAGGCCCATAGGATGGCAGAGATCAACGTCTGGTCACTCTGGTTGGCAAACAAACGCTGAGCGTCGGGAGGCATGTACTTCTGGTAGGCACCCACGAGCTCTCCGTATGCCACGCGCGTCGGCAGTCCGACCTTGAGCACTTGAGCAGTCTGCATGATACCTTGGCATCGCAGCTGTCCGACGACATAGCGCTGGTCAAAGGAGCCGACCTTCATGAGCGCATTGGGCTTGATGCAGCGGATGAAGTTGCACCTAGTCGAGTCCAAAGTATCCACGAGCTCCTGCATCTGTCGAGAGAACTTGGCCGCAACGCTGCGCTGGATCTTCTTCTTCCCAGGCTTGGCCTGTGCGTTCGCTTCGTCGGCAAAGAACTTGCTCGCGAGCTGATTCGATGACTTGGCAAAGAGATCCATCATGTCCTGCGGGATCGAGTCGTTGTTCTTGTCGATGAACGAGCCGACCGTGTACGACACGTAGCCGGCAAAGTGCTTGACGATGAACTGCTGCTGCATGTCCTTTGGGTGCGGACGAGGAAAGTACGGGTTCTTCCCATGCTTCCGGTGGAGCGTCGCGAGGAACTTGTCGTCACTCGGCTTCGGGTTCATCGCCTCGGCGTCCAAGAGACTCAAAATGCCGTCCGGCTTGCTCGCAATCAGCTCGACGCACTCGCGATTGTCCGGCCACTGGATCTTGCCGACGCTAATGCCTTCCTTCTTGTACAGCTCCATCTCGGCGATAAAGACCTGGTTGTTAAACGTCGCCTGCAGCACTTCGTTCGTGTAGTTGATTAAGAGCTGCTCGTAGTCGTTCCGCTGGAAGGACTCAAAGCCAAAGATGTCCAGAACACCAATGTACGGCAGCGGATTCGGGTCATGCCCGAGCGCAGTGTTCACCTGCGCGATGACCCAGTCGAAGAGACGTCCGTACACGGCCTTGGCAATCGCGTCTCGAGCGTACGTCGCGTTCTGGACCGACCGACGCACCGTGAACGTCTCGTCTCGCGTCACGATATCCCGCTCTAGAATCACCTTCTTCAGCCCTTGCTCCGTCAGCCCTAGGAGCGTCGCTGTCATGCTCAACGCCTCCTTAGCAGCAGGGTCCTGTACCGCAGCAGCTTCGCCCTCCGCTGTGTCCTCCTCGTCGAACTCAATGTTCCCCATGTGGAGCAGACCAGCGATGACGCTAAAGACGACCTTTTGCAAGTCGTCATGCACGCCGACGCACGAGAGACCCTTGACGACTGCATCGTAGCAAGCCCTGTCGTCCGTGTCTTCCGCCACGAAGCAGTTGCTCTGGTTCAAGTAGCTAAAGTCCTCTGGACTCGTCAGCCGGAACTCGCGGCGAGTCTCGTCCGATGCACCCGTCAGGAGCTGGTAGAAAATGTGAAAGTTGCGCTCGCCGTCGACTTGATGGACGAGACGAGACTTTTCCAAGAGGTACGTCTCGACGAGTGCACCCGCGAGCTTAAAGTCTCCATCGTCCGAGAACTGGAGCTTCATGAACTTCCCGAAGCGACTCGAGTTGTGGTTCCGAAGCGTCTTGGCATTGCCAAAGGCTTCGAGGATCGGATTCTGCTCAATTAAACGAGCATCGAGGGAATCCGGATCTTCCTTGTGCTCCTTGGCCAGACGCTCAATGTCATCCGGACTCGTCCGCTTCCCGTACAGTCCACGCGTCGTTAGATGCTTCAAGACGATCTTGGACGACTCGGTCTTGCCGGCGCCAGACTCGCCCGAGATCACGACCGACTGGTTCGTCGCCATCTCGGTGCTGCCAGAGTTATAAGCCATTTGCTGGTACGCCATCTCGGCAATACTAAACGGATGTGGCTCGTCGTTCGGATTCCGGACGATCTGGCTGACTCTAGGCATCGCGACCGGACGCAGCGGATTCACCGCGATCAAGACGTTCGCCATAAACGTATACGGTCGCTGATCCTCGAGCTTGGCACGCTCACTCAAGTTCTGCAAAACGCCCGGCTCGTGGATAAAGTAGAGCGCCGTCATGTCGTCCGTCACGCGCGGATTCAGCGGCAGTGCATTCGCTCGATTCACTTGCTGGACTTTCCCGGCTTGCGTCCGGACGGTGACTTTGAGGCCGCCGATCGCCATGACCTTGGCCGTGTCCCAGACTTTGTCCTGCCCTGGCACCCAGATCGTGTCTCCGACATTGACCGGGAAGACTTCTGCCGCTTCCTCCGCCTCCTTGGTCTCCTCAGCACTGCTCATTCCGATCGTATACGAAAGAAAAGAAAAAATGGATCCGGGGGAGACCACCGCGTCTACCGCGACAAACGACGTACAACAGACACGCACTGGCTTTCTTTCGCTTTCTTTCGATTTATTACCTCTTTCTTACCTACGGCTCTACGGCGCCTGGAACCGAGCGGCGCGCTGCTGTCGCTTCTCCTCCAGCTACCGATAGGATGAGAATAATAGACGATAGAACGAGAGATACAGATGCTACGCACGATTTCAGGCGTCTCGAGATTAAATCGCTTCGCGCGTTCCATACGTCGCTTCTTCTCGGCGTTTAGACCAAAGCGCTCGGCTCGAGCACGTTTCTTCTCTTCCAACTAGCACAAGCGTTAGATACATCGTCCGATCGACAGATAGGAGATACACTTACGGTCTCGGACGTCTCGAGCTTAAACCTCTTGGCGCGCTCGAGCTTTTTCTCCTGCTCTGCTGATGGATCCGGAAGGTTAAACCTCTTAGCACGCTCTGCCTTCTTATCGTCCATCGACTTGGGCGCCTCCACCTTTTTCGCATCCGGCGTCGGCTCCTCAGCCTGCGGCGCTTCCTCCTCCGCCTGCGGCGCCTCCTTCTCCACCGGTTCCACAACCTCCTTCTTTTCCTCCACCACTTCCTTCACTGGCTCCGGGGACTTTTCCACCGGCGCCACTTGCGTCACCTCGTCGGTCACCTCGACTTTCGTCGCATCCTCCGCTGGCGGCGCAAGAGCTTCGAGCTGCTGTGCTTCATTGCCGAACTCCTCTTCATCCAGCGCCATCTCAAGCCTCTGTATGAGCTCAGTCTTGAGTCCATTCGAGCTCAAGTTACGCGACTCGAGCTCCGCCCGGAGCTCGCTCACCTTCATCTTCTTCGGATTCATATTCGAAATAAACAACAAGAAGAAGCAAAAAACACAAATCCAACCACACGTCTCGGTCCATGCCAACCACTTGCCCTTGTTCCGAAATACTAGTATCTCCTCGGGGCCGTGAACTCCTTCGTCCACCGCTGCATGTCCACCGGATGCGACTCTTCCGTCGCACTCGAGTCCTCTGCCCATACTTTAATCGTCTTATCCGCTTCGCCAGTTAGATATCGTCTACCAGGACCATTAGTACTTGGCTCGTAACAGATACATAAAGACAGATACAATCCGGTTTTGTCAAACGTCGAGGCGTAGATACCAGCTTCACTGTCCAGCGAGCCTGGCTGGGCCTTGGTCACTTCGTCCTGGAAACAGTAGCCTGTGCGATAGTCCCAGAACCGGAGTGACCCATTGTCTCCGCCAGTCGCCAGCACGCCGTCCTCGTTAATCGCTGCCGTGTTCAGCACCGCATTGTGCCCCGTAAAGTTACGCAGGAACTTGCCTTCCTTGGCTCCCCACTTCTTCACATTATCCGCTGCAGCAGACGCGAATGTGTGATCTACAGGAGACATGGTCAACGCACGCACCGACTTCTTATGGTTCGTCAGCGTCGTCATCGCCTTCCCTGCCGCTAGATCCCACAACTAGATTTCTATCCGTCAGACCAAGTCCTGCTAGAGCTAACAAAAGATAAACTACCTTGATTGTGCTGTCACTCGACCCTGTAATCACCTGCGGATCCGTACCCTGCGTCTCCGTTGCCCAGACAGTACCTTGGTGTCCGCCAAGCACATGCACCTGATTCTTCGTCCGCATATCCCACACACGAGCGACGGCGTCCCGACCGCCTGTCACGAGCACATCGAGCGTCGGGTGGATCTTGAGACTAAACACGCCCGAGAGATGGCCGTGGTAGCTCCGGATCACCTTGTTGTACTCGAGATCCCAGCCTACGCCACACACGCATGAGGATCGCTATCAAGTCGAAATTGACAGAACACGTACACAAGACTTTCTTGTCTTCTCCGGCCGAGAACAAGTACGGATGTCGAGGACTCACTTCCAGACCTCGAATGGCGTTGATGTGGCCTGTTAGTGTCAGCTTCAGCTGGCCGGACGCCAAGTCCCAGACCTACTAGACGTTTAAACCTCTTGCTGTTTGTATGTGATGCTTGCGACGTACCTTGATCGTACGATCGGCGGATCCAGTCACGAACCAGTCGTTTGTCGGATCCACTGCGATGCTACGGACCCATCCAAGGTGTCCAGAGATCACACGCTTCAGTTTCCATGGCGCGTGCCACTTGGGTTTGGGCACTTGCGTCGCACGCCGACGGACGATCGCTGCACCTGTGCCATACTGCTCCGGGATTTTAGTCGTCAAGGCTTGAGACGGCTGTGTGGAGGAGTCAGGAGACGATTTATCGCCATTATGGGCGACGAGTGCCGTAGACTCTTGTCCATTGGACGCCTTCATCCGCTTCTTCGGCCGTGTCTCTGCCTGTGCTGCGACCTGAGACAGCATCGAGTCGCTGTTTTCTTGTGTTGGTTCCTCCGTCGACTCTGTCTCGGCCTCAGCAACCTTTTCATCCAGCAACGATTCCGGTAGACCCATGTAACTATCTCGATACTTGGTCGAGAGCTTCACTTTTTTGCTAGCCATTCCGTCAGTCCTCCTGCTACACTCTACCTGCTACATCACAAAGTACCTCGGTTCAAACTCAAGCGACGAAGAGCTTTGTTTCGACGAGGCGAACATCTCGGCTGTGCGAAGCACCGAGTGCTCCATCGCCTGCGTCGCGTCCGTCGTACTCGCCTCGGAGCTCATTCGCACTTGTGGTGTCTGACGTAGTTTAGCTCATGTGTAAAATAATGAAAAGGATAAATAGACCAATTGCGACCGATGACAGCACCGTGTTTGGCAAAACGAGAGACCGAGCTCCTAGGAATATGCGGCGGACGGGTACCAGTTTCTGGCAATCAGCTAGACAATTCTCCTCCAAGTACTTGTTTTTATCAAATTTACTTTCCAACTAGTGTATATGATGCTTATATTGTCTATGCAGTGGACATGTGGGGTTATCGATGCACGAGATACGGGAAATCGCCAAAGCACCACCGACACCATTGTCGCTACAGCAGATGAAGCTGTACGCTGACTCTGGTGATAAACTCCGTATCCACAGCGCCCAATTCCTCCATCATGAACTACGACTACGATTCGCTAGGTAAATTCTACTCGATTGTCAAGCACGACAGGGAGTTCATATCCTCGTGGCTGTATCATATAGAGCTATCGTAGAGCTCACGGACCTCCCGATCGGATTGGGAGAAACATATTCCGTAAAGAAAGCAATAGACGTCTACGCTGGTCTGCTCGACCAGATTTCCAAGCGAGATGCTCCGACTACACTGGTATGTCTTCTCCTATCTTCCATCTCACCCGGATACCTAACGACTATGACACAGGAGGACGATGTCGAATTCACCAAGAAACTAGCGAATGCGAAGAAAGCAGCCACCAACCTCGTGCCACTCATCTGCGGCAGTCTACGGGAGATCCGACAGACCGATTTAGGCAACAGCGCGCTTATGCTGACCGAAGTGCAGGACGACATTCGCGACCGACTGGACACATTCTTCCTCACGCGTCTTGGCATCCGACTCCTCATCGGACAGCACGTAGAGTCCATGAACGGAGGCACCGGTCGCGTTAAACTCGTCGATGTCGAAGATACGATCCAAGAGGCCGTCAGTCGTGCCAAGACGCTGTGTGAAAAGTACCTCGGCGAAGCTCCGAGTGTCGACATTCGCTTCGGAGCAAACACCAAGGCGCCGTTCATGTACGTCGAGTCCCACCTGCATCACATGGTCTTTGAGATCATCAAGAACGCCATGCAAGCGACCGTCGTGCACCATCGAGGCATGCAGGAGCGAGCTTCCGGGCCGCTCAATCGCGTCCAGAACGTCATGGACAACAACAGCAGGCTGCTCGGATTCTACCTGCCGTCCGTAGACGAAGTGCAGGGCGTGACGATCTATCCGGACGTGAGCAAGTACCGAACAAGAGGACAACTCCCGCCTATTGACATGGTCGTGTGCCAAGGACAGGAAGACCTGGCTGTCAAGATCTCGGACGAAGGTGGAGGTGTCCAACGAAGCAAATGGGATAAGCTCTGGCGGTATGACTACTCGACGAGTCCGCCGTACCCTCCGCCAGGTGAGTACGGCCACCACAGTTTCCGAGAACACTTTGCAGGCGGAGGCTACGGTCTACCGATCTCTCGTCTCTTTGCTCGTTACTTTGGTGGAGAAGTGACGTTCACATCGCTCGAAGGCACAGGCTCGAACGTCTTCCTCCAAGTACCTCGTCTCGGCGTCCAGACGGAGCTCGTGCCAGGCCATGAGAACTTCCATCTGCAACCGCTACGTGCATGAACTAGGTGCTAGGAATTGTTTTGAATAAAGAAACGTGCATTTGTCGAGAGAACTAGTGGTCGAACATGCGCAAAGTCACGAGCAAGTCTTGTTGCTGGTACGACAGTCGGGTCTTGTACGCGCCAATCGCAGCTTCGATCGTCCCGTTCACGCGGACTAAGAGACCGGAGACGGCTGTGTGGTAAAAGGCCGAGATGGCTTCGGGGGACAAGAGCGAGTTGATGTCTGCACTCATGCACTTGTTCTTTGCGCCTGGGCAGAGGTTGGTGCACTTGTTTCCTTCACAGCAGGACATGCAGCCTCTGCTCGATGGTGGGATGCTGATCGGATCAAAGACCGGAGGTTTGACGTGAGCTAAGGAAGTGTTGTAGTACTTGTGACAGACAAGGACACCGGCCTCTGTCGTCTGCTCTTCACAAGGGTACATGACGAGGTCCGTGTGGAGGATCGTGATCTCCTGTCGGAACGGATTGCGGACCTTGAGAGCAGTCGGGATCTCCAACAAGTGCAGTAGAGGCGGACTGAAGAGGACGGAAGATGTGACTAGAGTTGGCGTCTCGGGGAACATTTGCGCCAGCGTCGGTAGTCTAGACGAGATGTGGAGAGCGTTGAGAGCTGGTTGTAGGAGATCTAATGGAGTACTTGCGGTAGAGCCTTGGATGGCAATCTCCTGCGCCTGACCGTGCGTAAAGTATCCGCTGACAAAGTTGGACAAGAACGTTTCTGCTGCTTTCGTACTAGCACTCTCGGGGAAGAAGACAAAGGTACCTTCCAGTCGTGTTTCTTGATGACAACACTTTAAAGCAAAGGATCGAATAGAAGCAAGTCCCATGGAGAAACCTTGCGAGAGAACAGTTAGCTCCAGTGGACCCAAGGACACGGCCGTCGCAGACGGATTGACGATCGAAAACGACATGCTCATCGTCATCTGAGACGACGTGCTGCCGATGATATCGATATGACGCACTCTCACCGGTGGATCCTCGAAAGAGTTCATGCCAGTAACCTCCGGATCGCCTTGGATCGGAATATCCGACAACGGAAGTATCCCCATGCGCGTCGTAACGTACGGGAAGGCGCCATCTCCAGGTCGATTGGACGTTAGATGCAGTGGGACACTGCCACGCGCAGTGATGAGAGACGATATGAACGTCTGCATCGCATGCACTTGCGTCGTGCTATCAAACACCATCGGATAATGGTTCCTCATATTCAATCGGAAGGCACCTCCTGCCGACTGATTAAAGAAACACTGCTCTCGATCGGACCGGAGGCTGCCCATGACGAGATGCTGACGATCCGACAGCTCCAGCGCGACGGAGACATTCGATATATCGAACGGGATACGGATACTAGGTGGCATCTTCACGACAGCACTCAAGTCTGTGCTCACGAGCATTTGCGTATTCGTCTTGGACGACAGACCGTCCTTCCTCTGGTGAAAGACTACATCTAATTTATTCATATGATAGTCCGAGATGAGCTGGAAGCCAGAGTGGACGCCTGGGAAGACTGTCGAGATGTTTACTCCGACGATACCGTCGTGCATCCACGCACAGTCCGGAAATGCTGTCGACTCGATCGTCGCGACAAGTGTAGACGCTTGTCCACGTAGGTATTTGGAAAAGAAACTACTAACTGCATCACTCACTCGTCCTCGACTATCTACTGCTGGCGCTAAGACGCCACGGAAGGACAAGTCGTTCGTTGCTGGAGCCAAGGACATACTACCATCTATCTGTCCGAACATTTCGAGCGGATGGGAAAGCGCTAGACTAATACCTATCTTGCCTAGACGAACGGAAAAGATCGACGGATTCCATATCGAGATACGAGCATCCATGGCTTCACCGACGACTGTCGACGGGTTTCCTGGCAGGTGGAAGTTATCGACTGACACGTTGTCCAGACCGCCCATGCCGTCCAGATTTGATGTGATGTTCATCGGTAGGCCTCGAAGCTGTAGTCTTCCTGCAGTCAGAACGACGCATTAAAAATACATGAAAGGGGATAAGAGTAACTAGTAGCTACCTAGAGCGCCATGCGCAACGACGTTGACTCGCCCTTGGACCTTAAGGCTCACCTGGGCATGCAGGATCGACTGCCGGACGAACGCACCGAAGGGAACGCCTCGATGTGCCAACGTCATCTCGGCAGAGCAGTTCACAGAGATGTTGCTCGTCTCCACCAGCCTCCCATCCAGTATCTCGACACTCTCCGTCGATAACATTCCCATATACTTCTCCTCGTCTCCTTCCACAGCATACAGACCGACATTCATGTCCATGCTGGACAGCAGGAGACTAGATCCTGGACCGAGTGGACTATGCGCCTCTACCTGTACGACCGTCTGCAATCCCACAGCTTCATTCTCTCTACCTTTCTCTGGCGTTTGCAGATCGATCGCTTGGAAGTGCATACGGCCTAGAAGCGGATCTTCCTGCGGTGGTAACGTCGCTGGGATCTCCAAGTCATGCATCGCAGCGTCGTATATCGAGATGGACGTGGCATGCGATGAGCAAGGGACAACTGTAAGCTCTGCAGGCGTGTGACTAAGGTACTTGGAGATAAGATCGCTGATAGCTATTGCATTCGTCCCGACCATTTCTCCCTCCAGTTCTAGCAAGTTGTATCCTGTCGATCCATACGCAGTGCAGAGCGAATGCGATTTGTCATCTTTCGAGACGGAGATGGAAGTAGTTGGAGAAGAGGATAGATGCGCAACAAGGTTACTAGTTTCAGAGGTAGGATGATAGGCATGTAGACAGAGACGCCCGACTGGACGGAGGGTGCTGATAGAAGGGTTATAAAGACACGTTTGGATCGACGCGAGGACAGACGTCTCGGTCGATCGCGTCATGTCGATCGACGCGATATCCATCTTGCGTAGCCCACGCATGCCAGCAAATGACAAGACCTTTCGAAGTGGTACATCCGTCGCGTGGAAATGCACGAGACCAAAGACACTCACTTGGATGTCTAATGCACCTCGGATCTCGTACTTGACCTTGTCTTGCTGCATCATACCTCGAGCCAATTCTGTCCATGCAGTCATATTGGCAATTTCAAGCGTCGAGTTGTGGAAATACTGGTCATTCGAACCATACTTGATCGTCATGTCCGGCGCAGCAAACACACCGACCTCATGCTCATCGTAGTAAAGAGACAAATTCGACGGCCCGACGAGTGCTTTGAACGGTGATGAGGATCCAATGGACAATTCAATGTCCAGATTGACACTATCACTCGTCGGCTGACTCAGGCCCATGCGGTTGATGGCCATGTCCGTCGCTGCGATGGATCTCTTGGCGATTCTCCCGACTTGGCTTGCCACCACCAAGCCAAGGACCAGTAAAATCGTGAGCACAAACGCCGTAACAGCTAAACCTATGCGTATAGTACGCTTCCACGACCTCGGTCGTGTCTCCTGCCAGCCCGCATTGGGCAGCAAAGGCTCCTCGACTTGCCTCCTCTCATCCTCCATCTTGTTATCAGGGCCAAAAGGATAGATACAGATATGTTGCGATTTGTATAGGCACGATGCTTGTCAAGTTGTAAAGATAGATACGCATAAGATCAGCAGTGCGTCCCGATGCGAGCAGCTCCAGTGCTCCTCGCTGTGCTTATATGGCTCTTGTGTGCTACCATTAACGCCGATGAAGACAAAGAGACTGCAACAGTATACATGTTAAATGGCGAGGAACGAGAGATTCCGATGAGCCAAGTGGAAGTCCTGGCGAGAAACCAGTTCGGGTCGCACCCGAAGAACGAGGAGACGGAGGAAACGATAGAGCAGATGGAAAACCAGGACCCGTACCTGGCACTCCATATCCGTCTAGCAGATCACGCCTTTGCCGAGATCCAGAAGCGAGGGTATGCTCAGGGCTACTTGCTTCAGGGCTTTAATGAAAAGTCGACGTCTCGCCCGTCGCCTCGAGCATCATCCAAGAGCAGTAGCAAGACCAAGAAGCCTCTAGTACAAGAGCAAGAGTATAGAGCCACATTGGTACTACAGGCTGTGATCGATCCAGACCATGCAGACCCCAAGACCGGAACAAGCGCCGCGAAAGTCAAGGACCCGCCTCCTCTTGTATCCTACGACGTCGACGTCTTTGTCGATGCGAATGGTACGTACAGGACTAGACAGAAGCAATATTATAGACTCAATAGCTCTTTCATTAGATGTTATCTCGCTCATGCGTGCGTGGGAGCTTTCGACTAAGGGTCAGCGCTGGAAGAAGCTGTCGATCGCTCCAAGCGGCGTTTATCAGGCACGAGGCAAGTCACTTCGACAGCAGATGCTCGAGATCGGTATCACTCCCACCCACATACTAGCAGGCGGGATGGCCTTCCTGTGCATCGGAATCGTCGTGCTTTACAGCTCTCGTCCGACACCTCTCTCCGTTTATCGTGAGCAGACACGAGGCAAGACGGAAGGAGGAAGTCCATGGCAATTGGATAAGAAATATCAGTAAATAAGAGAAACAGTTACTTGACTTCTTGTTCATACGATGCAGATGCAGATGCAGACACCTCTCGGATGCCATTGCTCGACACCAGCACACAGTCCGTGACGGCAGCGCTGCCCATCTCGGCCACTTCAACGTAGAAACTGTCGTTCGAGACGATCGTCTGAGGAGCCGAGTGGATGACCGCAAAGCCTCCAGCAGCATAAATTTGTTCCACTCGATCCGCCTGCACCTCTCGGACGTTCCACGTCGTACACAATAAGCACGCGTACAGCTCCATGCGCTCCATCGAGTCCATATACGCATGCGAGTAGTGTGAAATGCCACTGCATCGAGTGCAGAGGCAGTAGGACATGGGAAAATACGTCCGAGTGAGCCACTTTTCCAGCGTCTGGAGCAATCGATTCAGTAGCGTCGTCTCCGAGACGTAGTACGTCACGTACTCGTCGTCCTTGAGCTCCACTTGGACCACCTTTCGCTGCGGACTGCAGCCAAAGGCGAGGATATCAGATCTCCGGCGCTCGATCTGTACTGGTTTGGAGCCACCCACATCCTGTACGCCGATAGACTCGATCAACAGACCGTTGGCGATCTCCAGTCGAGCGAGAGCATTGCTACTACCAAAATTCAAATGATGCGTCTCCTGCGTCTTCTCCGAAAGTGCCAAGCGGATGTTATGACCGCGAGGCTGGTACGAGTAGGGCGTCACTTCGACAAAGTCATCTCCGATGGAGCTCCCTTGGGTTGACACACTTTCATCTCGACTCTGCAAATACTCATCCACTGTTAAGACGTGAGATATCTGTTTCTCCATCCCGACGGATGTTTCTGTCGTATGAGAAGTCATCATGGTCGATAGGGTAGACGGAGGATCATACACTTCACGTAGCTGTGGACGGACACAAGATGTCTGCATCGTCAAGCTCGGATACTGCGTTACAGACTCTGGTTTACTACTCTTACTATCGACTTGGATGAAACTAGAAGAGTACACGGGTGGACGACCCCACTTGTCGCTTCTATCTGGCGATCGGGAGAGCTGCCGTCGCTCGCTCATACTTGACAGCTCCGGTTCGTCCCATGGCAAGTCGTCCAACTCGACCATCTCGCCGACGTAGAAGAGCACTTCGCGACGATAATCCGGCCGGATAGAGATCGGATTGCCCATCAACCGAAGCCGACGCAAGTCTGACAAGCTGCCGAGTCGTTCGAGCTGCGAGACAGTCGACACGAGGTTGTGTGCCAGCCCAAGGACGCGGACACCACCTAACTCATCGATCCCTTGTAGAGACTCGATGCGATTCATAGCTAGTTCGAGACGTAAGAGGTGTGGTAGAGTAGAGAGTGAAGTAGGCAAGACGGATAGACGATTGTGGTTGAGTCGTATGACTTGTAAGGAAGGAGGCAGGTGGGAGACGGAGATGGACGTGATGGCGTTCCAGCCGAGATCCAACTCACGGAGGAACGTGAGGCCGTGGATACTAGCGTCCACACTTTGTAGACGGCAGCGGTTTAAACGCAGCAGCTCCAGACAAGGCCATGCTGCGTCCTCCTTTGGGCATAGGAGCGCTTGGAGTGAAGCGACGTCCGCTTTCTCCACTCGCAAAAGCTGCAGCTGTCGAGCATGGCAATGCACGTTCTTGACTTTACAGGATACTATCTCTAACGCTCGGAGCGAAGGGAAGATGGCGAGATCAGCTTCTGGCGGACTGTCCTGCGAGGCAGGTCGCTGGACGACTCGGAGGCACCGGACTTCCCGCAGCATCGTGGACAGTTTTAGCAGGTGAATGTAGTCACTTGGCTTTTTCGAGGACGATGCAGTTGTCGGAGACTGCTGGATCGTCCATGCTTGCACGAGTCCAGTGTCTGCGTCACGCTTCGGTTCCAGCACTTGCTCCAATCGGCGCGAGACGTACGTGATTTGGGCCGACGAGAGCTCAATATACTCGTTTTCGAGTTCATCCATCCGGTCGTGTAATAGTGCCATGAAATCCTTTACGAAATCCTCACCTTGGAGTGCCTGAAGGCGCTGCACGACGCGCTGTGGCTCCATGTCTTCTTTGTGTGTCTAGGATGGACGTGTACTGTCAAACGTCGTAGGATGGCTTTCGGCGGGAATTTCGTGGTACAGCCGTATCTAGTATGGCATGTACCCATCGTCTTGGTATATTCTACCCGTTGTTGAAGCTTGCAGTAGACGACGTACTCGTGTGTGTGCTGTGTCTATATGCTAGAAGACATCTTTGGTAGCAATGCTAGCAAAGAGCAGTAGTGGAATCAGTCGTAAAACGTTTCTACCTTTTGTCGTCTTAGAGGTAAAAAGAATCTCGGGAATGACACAAGGAAGCTTTGAATGGAAAGTAGATGAGTGTGTTTCGTGATAGATGGAATGGATAAAGAGTCGAATCAATCTCTGTCGTATCGTATGTAGTCTAGACCCAGAGCTTCCTCAGTCGCCGTTGAAGCGGCCTCTAGGTCTGCCTCCGACTCAGACTCAGACGTGGTAGGGTTTCGATTGGTGGCAACTTAGTCGGATAGTCAAGTCCAGTGACGGCGGAGGCATAGTGAATCCAAGTGCGTGAAAGGATCCAAGGCACTAGCTCCTTTCTCCAAGGAAGAAGAAGAACGTCGCGTCTCGAGCCGCCGTCTTCCCTTCACTCGACTATTAGCATTGGAGAATACGCGTAGGCCATCCTTCCCTCTCGTTGTGCCACCTTCGCTCGACGCCACACGACCTTTCGCTTCGTGCAGGCGACGAGCAGCAAGCACTTATCACGACGACAAACCGAGACACGAGCTCGAGTAGCACCGGGAGCCTTAGCAGCAGCAGTAGTAGCAGTAGCACCGCCGGGAGCCCGCTGCAGGAGTACGCAGCACACATCACGAACGACACGTCCTCGGCCACGCGCCGTGCTCGAGCTTCCGCAGGCACCACGAGCGAACGAGAAAAAAAGCTTCACTTGCGCTCAAGCATGGACGCGCACTCGGCTGAAGCGCAGAAGCGACGCAAGAAGAGTCAGGAGGAGTCGGCTGCAGCTGCGGCTGTCGGCGGACTGCCCGAAGACGCGCTGCTCTCGGACGACGAGCTAGAGCTCTACCAGGTCGTCCAGGACGACCTGCACACCAAGGCCACCGTCGGATGGCAGAACGCCGTACGGTCGCTCAACGCTGCGCTCGTGCATTTGAACTCGGACGAGACGCAGCGCTTCCTAGCCTACTCTTTGCCCAAGATCGTCAATATCATGCTCGACCAGCAGTACGTTCCTCTCGTATCCGTCACCTCTACCCACGTCCTAACGCATCTCATAGCTCTAGTAAAATCGGCTCGGTAGAAAAGAACTGCGTCATCCAGACCCTATCTGTGTCCATCCGAGTCATCGTCGAGCAGCTACGCGCTGGTCGGCCGGCGCAGATGCTCGCGATCCTCGCCACCATCTTCAACAAGAAGCGTACCTTTTACAAAGACCTGCGTGCCTCACCTGCCATGATCGGAACCTACTGGAATAAGCTACCAGGATCACCAGAAGTCCGGTCGCAGTCTGTCGCGGCCTTTTGCGAACTCCAGGGCTTCCAGGCGCTCATACCGGCGTTGGAGCAGATGTTGCAGACACAAGAGACGGACAAGGAGCCACAGGATGCAAGCGCGAGTGAAGAAGATATGAACGAGACGCTGCTGGACTGTGAAGACTTGCGCGTCTTGCTCCAAGCGCTGCTAGAGTTCCGCAACTCGGTGCCCGAGACTGTGTCCACCAAGATCATGACGGTCGTGCTAGAGTACCTCACCAAGGTCCCGAAAGCCATGCTCAAGGACTCTCGTGACTCGATGGGCGCCATCCTGACCATGGCCCGACGCTTTGTCGACGCAGGTGTCGTCCCTTCCGATGCCATCACGAATTACTGGCTTGAGATCACGCAGCGATACGTCGAGTACGGGTCCCTCCCACCGCAGCTCTTCGGACTAGAGCAGCTGAACCAGATCGTCAACTTTGCTCGTGCGTCGCGACCGTTCCCGAAAGTGTACTTGGTCCAGCACGCCGGCACCGAGGTTGTCAACGGCGTCTACAAGCTCAAGCACGAGTCTGGATCGGCGACCTACACGCGTACGAGCAGCGAGACCGGGCAGGTCTTCACGCTCTTTTGCTGCACGATGAAGAGCGGACTCAAGTGGTGGTTCATCTCGGAGGCAGACAAGATGCAGCCAGGCTCTGACCAGGACATTGACTACTACCAGCACCAGTCGCAGTACGAAGAGTACCTCCCGCCGACGCACCACTGGGTCGTCACGGGGAAAGGAGAGGAGCCTCCACCGGAGCTGTCGCCTGGTC
>JAADVB010000033.1:0-106166 GCA_023334545.1 Salisapilia sapeloensis
AACATTGTACCTCGCCTATTCCGAAATAATAGCGAAGAGCTCACTAGCGCAAGTAAATCGAAGAGCTTACCGAGCCTCTCGCGCGCTTTTTTAATTTGCACATGTCGAGCACCATGCATGCCTTGAAGGCTTCTCGAAGATCATTTCCTCCTGATTGCATCTAAAATAAAAGATCACTTGCTATTGAACTCCTCGTTTGATGAGAAAGCTATGTTAAAGTGTTTCACTAGGTTTCCAATGGCAAGTCGGAAAACAAATCGGCTATTCTCAGGGAACGTAGAATTGCCCAAGTTGGTTATCATGAATCGAACTACAAAAGGTGAATCCTCAGCTCTGCCGAATCGTTATTCAACGCAAATATGACCTATGTGTCAAGATATATTTATGTCATGAGTACAAGTCGGCCAAGTAGCTTTATGCAAACCACCATCAATAAACAATGGTTTTACTATGGATGGATTCAAAAACACAAACATCCATCCATTCTATATGACTACTTTCCTAACCCTGGCTGTAACAATGAGCGCACGGATTTTGTTGACTGCTAGTTTTGATCATTTCCTCTGATGTTAGAGATATTTATGCTTGGGTCTCGAGTAGGCATCAAGTAAGGTTACATTTGGTCATTTCCATCTTGCATTAAGACTCTAGTGTATTTTAAAGCAAATAAATTCCCTCCAAATTCTCCAACGGCACGCAAAATCTACTATCAGCACAAGAGAAGAGTGTCTTCTACGACTCCTTACAAAAAAGCGTACTTTAGTGTCAACTTACCAAGAGAATTCGATTGACAAAGTTTTGTATCTTGTTCTTTTCTTTCATGTATGTAAATCTACCAGCTTGGAAGTATCAACATGCCTTCCATCGATGAGGAGGGCAAGTCAACATCCAATCTTTTGCCGCAGAATCAATGCCACCACTCCTTAAGCCGAGTGTTCCCTTCCAAATGCTTGCTTCCAGTCTGCCATTTTCGTGTTCTGAGATCGAACGAGGTGTAGAGCACATGCGACTAAAAGTACAAAGACTATCAAGACCATAGCTGATGCTCCGAACGAAGACATGAACGGCGTCGATGCACCAAGTGTCTCCCCATATTTATCATTTGCAGGCTCCCCATACACACTTATGATAAAGTTGGTGATTTCATCCGGATGGAAGGCAGCATCTTCCAACGATGGCTCCAAGACGCTCTCCGAGTAACAGATACTACAATCTGTCATGGACGGCCAGATCTTCTTTCTCGTCACTCGATTCACCTTGTTGTGCATGCGCCAGAGCCAGACAACGACTGCTTCTGGACCGAACTTGTCACTCTTTGCTAACTCACGCATGACCTTCGGTGGATTCGCTTGCAAAAAGTGTTTGACGCATTCTTCGCAAGCAAAGAAGTTAGCTACGAAGGATCGAATCGAGTTCGCCAGTTTGCTCGGAGGGTAGGACTCGGATTGGGAGCTGAGAGCATGGAACAACGACCATAAGCCACAGGTGAACGTGTTGCAGTGCTTCCACGTCTGTCGCTCACTCGGCGTCATGATCGTCTGTGGGAACGTTTCCGCCGCATGCTCCTGTTTCCACAACGCCACAGCGTTCTCCCAGTCTGCTTTACGCCATTGAGGTCGACTCTCAAGCAACTGCGCTAGACTACTAAATACTTTTCTATTCTGCTCCAGTGGGAAGCAACCGGCAATAGCTCTCACCCAAGCAACTGCTGCGTCATATCGCTCGCCTTCTAGCAACTGAGTACCTGTGAATAGTCCACTTTCGAGTGAGAACATGGCTGCAGCACCAGCATCATGCAGCCTCGCTTGCTTCATCTGCGCCGAGTTTTCACGAAGTTTATCGGAAGCTCCTGGCGATCCTGCTGCATCTGCGTCATAGTTGTTCTCGGCAACCTGCTTCACTCGGTCACGTTGCAATGCACTAATACGCTCGATGAGATTATCCGTCGGTATCCCGGAGCTTAATCCAGCATCAGTCATGGCTTTTTCGACCCAATTAATGACACCTTTTGTATTTCGGACGTGGTATCCCTTTAGAGGACGAGGCTCTGTTGCATCTGGGGGTGCATGGTAGAGGTAGATGGCTGGGAACTCTCGAATGCCTTCAATATCACATGGATCGTGGTGGAGCGTGCAGTCGACGGCTCCGATTTTCACGGTGCGACTTTCGGCGTAGAACGCTGCTACACGTTCAAGTTCAGGGGCAAATTGCCTGCAATGGGGGCACCACGGTGCATAGAAATCTACGACCCACACTTCGTCCGTCGAGTTGCGCACGCGCTCAAATTCATTCGAGTCGAGCGACCGGACATGAAACGAGTCTTGGAAGAGCGGCGTCGAGTCACGGAAGCGTGCTTCCACGAGTGAGTAGCATTGCAACGACAGGAGGAGAGGTAGGATGAAGATGTTCGTTTTAATGGAGGGCATCGTTAGGACGTAGATGAGGTATCGTAGTAGATACTCCTCCACCTTAACGCTAAAACTAACTGGGCTAAAGTATACAGAGCGAGCTTTTATAGCACATATCTTGAAGAGGCATATGGATCTTATAGCTTTCGTTTCGCTTGGAGCTGTTGCTGCAGTGCATCAAGCTTCGAGTCTGACCATGGCGTATTAGCATCTTGCTCCCGTTGGGCTATCTTGGGCATGTTGAATCTGACCATCTTTGCAGTTTTCTCGATCGCCTCCACGTGGACATTTGGCGATGGTAACCTACTTTGCTCATCGTTATTGTCCTTGGCTTGCCTCCCTGCTTGAAGCAGCTTCGGCTCCGATCGGCTCTGAGCTAGAGGCTTTGATAAGACTTTCTTACCGAATGGTTTGGTTTTTGAAGAGGTAACCCAATCCGGAAGTTCGTTCAATGCACCAGCGTCACTGGCCATTTGCCACTTCATTCGCAATACACGTAGCTCATTTTCGAGCTTACGGTTCTCTTTCTGAGATGTTGCTCGAGTCCAATCGAGTTTATTGCGAACGTCTATAAACTTTTCGTCCATCAGACGTAGTTGGTCCTCCAGTATCTGTGCACCACGCTCCAAATCCTGCACTTGCTGTTCCCTCGAAGCGTTCTTCTTCACAGTCACTGCCAGTTTCTCTCGGCATTCCGTCAATTCCTTTTCTGTTCTCCTATTCGTGTCTATTGCTCGAGTCTTGGCAGCAGCCTCGTGCTTTAAATGAACCATCAACTTTTCAATATGTTCCGTTAAAGCGGCTATTTTCTCTCCATTCTCCTTGATCGTTGAATCACTCTTTGCTCGAAGCTCCTTCTCTACACGTTCTCGACTGACCATCTCGATCATCTTTGCTTTCATTGTCTGCAACTCAGCAATGCCTCGTCCAGCAACTTCCAGCTCTTCTTCCAAACGTTGGATGTGTATCTGTTGG
This sequence comes from Salisapilia sapeloensis, assembly GCA_023334545.1. Classification (NCBI taxonomy): domain Eukaryota; phylum Oomycota; class Peronosporomycetes; order Peronosporales; family Salisapiliaceae; genus Salisapilia; species Salisapilia sapeloensis. The sequence goes on from JAADVB010000033.1 coordinate 3,384, forward strand.
CGCTTGTTACGACTACGAACGACGCGTAGTTCACGTTCAAGTTTCCCGACGCAACCGAGACTATCAATTGCTGAAAAGTTATCCACGCTTGGTAAATGCAATGACACCTCTGTTTCCTGAGTATCAGAGTTGAAATCTTGTTCATATGGCTCGTCATTACCCTCTAGCTCATCAAACTGCGACTTGGTTGGAGTCGCTGATGTGGCGTTTCCTGCTGCCGTCCACTCATGCTCTAGTGCACGCATGCGAAGTCGAAGCAACTCGTCCAATTTGATGTGCTTGTAAGCACTTATATCAACGTCGTCTCCAGCGACTGCCTTTAATAGAGATGCCCGAATCGAATGCACTTCATTTTGTAGCTCTTGATACTTCGTTTTAATTTTTGCTTTGCTTTGGTCTACTTGAAACATCTTCTCACCGATTTTTACGAGTTCCTCTCCTTTGACATAAATCTGGTGTTCCAATCTCTCGATATTTTGCATGACGTCGCCAGTTACGAGTGAACGCAGTCGCTGGATTTCAGCTTCCAAACCTTCTACTTGTGATCGTAGATGGCCATTTTCTTCCTCTTTCACTGTCAGTTCGCTTTCAATTTTCTTTATTTGGGCCTCCATATTCGTCTTTAGTACGATCGTATCCTGCTCCTTTGCTTTGATTGTCGTCTTCAGTGCTTCGGAATCTTGCTTCATCGCATTGATCGTAGACTTTAATGCTTCGGAATCTTGCTCCGCTTGCTGCATCTGCTGTTCATGTTGCTTTGCTATAACTAACCGAGTTCGTTCGGCTGCTGCTAATTCTTCCTTCAAGGAGTTATTCAAAGCACACATTTCATCGTAACTTTGACTCAGTCCATTCAGTCGCTCGGTTGTTTCGTTAAGCGCTCGTTCCAATTCATTGCTACGAGCTTGAATCTGTTGATTTTCATTCTCTACACCGACTAAAGTGTTTGCTGCCTGCTCCAGTTGCTCTGACAAACTCGAGACTTTGTCGTTAAGATTTTGAATAACCTCCTCTAGCCCCTGTCTATCGTACGCAGCTTGTTCATCCGATGCTATTTTCGCTGCTTCAAGACCTTCATACGCTTGCCTCCATTGCTCATTTTCATTAGCATAAGCATCTCGAGACTCTGTTAGCTCCTCTACAATCCTCTTTTCTTGCTCCAACGCAGCGTGGAGCGAGGCTTTTTCAGCTGCTTGATGGCGACGCAATTGATCGCATTCATGTTGTAACTTTGTGAGCTCGTCTTCCGTCTTGGCTTCGTGCTCATCTGACATTGCTTAGGATATTGCGTACTGCCTTAGAGACTACGACGAACGCAAGTATATGCCTTTGTCGGTTAAAAATATCTTTCTAGTCATTGTTCATCATGCGTTTCAACTCTCATTACTATCTACCATCGCCGTCATCTCCGCTATGATGCGGTCAATCTAAGCATATGTAAGAGATCCACTCATCCACTTTAAACACACAAGAAGGTACCTTGTCTACATGGTTATGAGCATATTGACTAGTATGACTAGTTTTAAGTTCCTTGGATTTAGAGACAAGGATGGTTTGGAAATCATCAAAGTGCATGCCCACATTCGCTCGTAAGACGACCTGACACTGTCCTCTCCAATCAGTAGCAGGCATCACTTCTTTGAGATCACTCAACTCTTTCTCCACAGCGTCAAGCTCTGTCCTTAAGTACTGCCAAATATCATCTAGACAAAAGCCATTGAACCAATTGTGGTTGATCGAGATAGTGTTCTCGAGATTTTCCACTTGATGCAACCATCCGCTTGGAACAAAGATAGCTTCACCCTTTTCCTGAATGACTTCGATAGGTTTGGCTAGATGTAGATGAGGAAATTGATTCATGTCTATACTAGACGAGGTCACGTCTGATACGAGGAAGCGATTGAATCTGTCTTTAAGTTTCCACTCGTCGTCCGGATGATAAAATATCCATCGCTTACGACCGGTAATGTTCACAGACCAGCTAGAGAAAATGGTTAGTCGGGATAATTAACAAGAGTAGGGAGAGTCACCTATAGGAACGAAAGACATCGTGGTGGAGAGGTGTCCAGCTACCAGTAGGACCTTCGGTGCGCATTGTATATGTCAGTCTGTGTCTTGACATGGATACAAGTATGCCATGCAATATACCTATGTAGACAAATCGGTAGTCCTCTTCGTCTTCCTTTTGATCCCACCACCTAATAACAGTCATATGTCCATAAATGTTCCTTTGCTTGTTTAAATAGCGACAACATACCAATTGAGCCAGTCGTCTTGGAAGAAGATAGGAGTACTAGCAGACACCGAGTAATTTATGAGTTTGAATTACCAAGAATCATGTATATCAAATAGATATACGTGTATGCGGGTTCTTCATCTTGAAATTCTCGAACAAAATGCCAGTCTTTCAGATATCTCTTCCCAGCTACACCTGACTCGAGCGAGTCTAAGTACTCTCCTAGATACAACAACATGAATATGCATACTGTAGACACATTATACTGCATATCAAATTTACCAAAGTTCATTGTCGACCTTGATTCACTTCCGTATTCAGCAACAGCGCCATCAACGATCGGTACTTGGGCATGGCCGTAGCGCTGTCGAAGATAATTGTAATTTATCGATCCATCCGGCAATCCCCATTGCGTCGCTGCTCCAAACCACTTTTGTGTGATATTAACTAGCTTTACTGGTACATTTGCACACATGTAGCGATCACAAAAGTCGCTATATGCTAGAGTTTCGGCATTGACCACGTCCATCTTCGACCAAGTCCTGTTCGATAGATGAAACGTATCAAAACACTAAAAAGTGGACACAAATTGTCCAAATGGAGTCGATCGCTATTATCGCTCGTACGCGAGGCTTAGAAGGCATTCGCAACTACTTGCAAGGTTTCTACTACTTCTACAGCTAATAAGCATGTTGGTATATGACTGAGAAAGATGAATGGTGTGCATGTAGATCATAAGATGGATATAACGAGAATGTTCGAGGATTTAGCCTCGTCCGTTGTTTTATACAGTGGGCAGCAGTCGACTGGTAGAGATCAAGAGATCGGAATCAAGATAGAAGCGCTTGATATGTACGCTCAGCGCCTGCTTTGGAGTGTGATGCTGCAAGACTGCGACTTGATGCCAATGTCTGGGCTAAAGCAGCTTGTCACGCGATATCTCCGGTTTAGTGAACAACGATGCTCTGGTAGTGTGGATGGCGTCTGTCTATCTTTAGCACAAACACTAGCTTCCAAATTAGAACTTGAAAAGTATAAAGATGATCGAGAGCTAGATGACGAGACATCAGATACAGTATGGCAGGAGCTCCAGGGTTATCTATACATTCGTCCTATCCCTCATTCTACCACAGCGTCAGAGCAAATGCGTCTCCTTACTCGCTTTAATACAAAATCACAAGAGGTTATCATACCTGCAACTATTCCTAAAGCACAGACAAGGATGCAGGAGACTATTGAGGAAGAAGACGAAATCCATAAGACGAAATCTGAAGATGACAGCTCAATTGAAGAAACACCTCGAAAGAAGCAACGTACTGAAGACACCAACAACACAGCGCAACCTGAAACACCAGGCGTAGCTGTGAAAGAGGTAGCCATGGCCGTTTTGATTATGAATACTTCTTCTCATTCCTTTGCGCTAGCTGGAAGCAAAAGCAAGTTTACTTGCCAAGGAGCTCAGTCAGATCTCGAGTGCCGAAGCGCAATCGAATCGCGCTGAAATTGAGGATGTAACACAGCGTGTCGTAACCTTCCTCCAAAGCACAGTAGCTTCCGTCGACACGACGCAAGAAACGAACGAGCAGACGTTTTCAAGTTTATGCGAACGCCTGAAGCTCTATGACACAAGTGATGAAGTTCTGTACCAAGTTGCAAGGTACGTACATTTGTTTTCCTCCGCTCACATCATTTTTCTATTCGTATTTACGTTGTATTCTACCAAATCGGTCCAAAGTTCCCTGGTTCAGACCAACTGGAGTTCTCGCTATGCTGCTGTCTTTCTCCACACAAGCGTCTTACCCAAGATCAGAGCCGCTACTTCTGTCATCTCACGTGTGCTTCTTCAAACTGCCCTCCTCTTCGGACAGCAATATACTTCCACATTGTTAAACGCGTTGCTGGTACCGCTCGCGATGACACCAGATATCGCATCGGCGCAAGGCGAAGCTGTCACCCGTATCTTGCGCAACGGAGTTCCTATCGACCTCATCGACTCGTTCATCACTGCTTCCCTATCCGGAGATGGAACGACACCAGTCTTAGCCAACGAAGTCGTGGTTCTGTTTCTCCAGAATGCACTTAACAAGAAACCAGCATTGACATCATCCACCGTCGACAAGTTGGTAGACTCGATGGAAATGGCGTTAGAAGTGGACGCGACTAAAAAGTCTGCCAAGTTCGCAACACTCCTCTTCACGCTCGTATCCAAGTATCCGACGCAATGTGGTAGCCATAAAGAACCACTGGATAATATCGCTCAGCAGTTGACTTCGCTCATGGCCAAGTCAACGCTACGTGCGATCCAAAAACTCAAGACGCACTAGCTACTTTATATCTACATCTTGCATATGGAGGGTTTTCATTCGTACGTGGTCACGTTTCCCCTGATGTGTCCACTATCTTTTACATGTTTTATTCATCGTCGGTAAACTTTTGACACGACGCAAAGTCACCGATACGGCATCTCTTGAGTATCTTTCGAGCTTCAGATGGAAGCTCTTTACAGGCCTCTCCACAATTCTTGTTAAGCTTGGATAAACGGAAGAGTCCGAGAGACCATGGATATATATCCAACAACGGCGTGATGTCATAGACGCTATGGAAAGCAACAATCCAACAAGATTCTTTTCTCAAGTGGCGTCGAACTTCACACGTCGAGTAGACACGTCCGAGACTCGTCTTCTCTCGACGAGAAATAATGCTCTCCAGTTCGATATCTCGATACTTGGACGGTGCACTCCTTGGCTGTTTGTTTTTCGGTTGTTCACATGATGCACGTAAGCGATACTCTTTCTCGCAGCAGAAGAAACAGCGTGGATTATCGCACACGTCATTACAATGGATACAAGCGTTGCAGTGATGAGCCGCGGTGCCTGTGCCGTTGCCATCAAACGATTTCGCTTGTAGTCGTCCAAGCTCTCGCTTGTGATTTTGCATCTCGCGCTTGATATCGAGCGACAGTCGAGGCTGTTGACTGCTCCGTGTAACGGGGCTAAAGTTCTGCAAAGCGTAGTCGAGGAAGAATTTGTCTTCTTCTTGGCTAGAAGAGTCAAGCGACATGTCTTCATCGTCCGACGAGCGCGTGCGGTCGGACTGTGGAGCTGCCATAAGCGTACGATGACTTGACGCTACCTCGGCGTAGTATCTCGCAAGAAAGGTTTCTAGCTGCTCGCTCTCACTCGGCTGTGGCATCCACCGACTGCTAGTTAATGCATCGATCGTCTTGTCTTCACAGTCCGGCACCGCTAACGCCAATTCAGATTCCGACATGGATCGTCGGTTGTCGTGGTGGAAAGCTGGTACGACGTCTCGACTCTCTTCTTTACTCTCTTCCTCTAGCTCAAACGGAAGCATCATACGCACTCTTTTCTCGTCATTCCCATTCGCAACACGCGGGTGCTTGGTGCCGTTATTCTCGGACAAATCACTAAAAGATCGACGTCGCTTTGGATTTCGTTTCATGTCATCACTCCTCGACTGTTCTAGCAGCACTTTAATAAGCGAAATCGATCGACGACTACAACGTAGTAGTCGCATATCCGCCACAGAGTCCATGAGGAATTGGAATTTCTCCATCAAGTGCGATACGAACGCTCTTTTCGTTTGTGCCGCACGTTGTTCCTGATTATGGCATTCGTTCGTACGTTGGAGCATTTGCTGTCGTTCCTTTCTACTAGCATTCGCAGCTTTCTGCATCGAGTCTCGGATCTCTGACTGTGCTTCCTGCTGTAGATTATGCAGGAAGAGTACGATGTAGTGCAGTACGAGCAGCGTTTCGTACCAAGCAATGCTCATCGTACGTTCGATCCTGGCTTCTTTCGAGAACAACATGTTCTGCAGCGTAGATGCACGTGTATCAGCGTCTGCATCTTCGGCAATAGCATCCAAGAGCCAGTATCCTGATGATCGAGGCATAGGATACGACGCGGAAGGTAGAATATGGATGAGCGAACGTAGTAAGACATCATCATGGACGATGCTTTGGGCTACTTGATCATCTAAGGACATGGATGCATCCGTTTTCAAGAAGCACTGGAGGAGCTTGAGACTCCAATAGCACGTCAACGTCTCTTTGCGTGCAAAGAGATCGCTCACAGCTTCTAGTAATTTGGGAATGTAAGCGTCTGCGACAGTGGCATGTGGGATATGGCATAAACGCACGAGTGCTTGCAACGTAGTAGCGATCTCGGGACTAGTCTCAGCTCGAGTGTGGACGCTAACGAGAACGGAGAGGTGAAGTACTAGGTTTTCAATGGCTTCGTTTACCACCGACACGTCGTAAGACTTACCAAACCCTCCTTTTACTGGAAAATTCGCATTAAACTCTTCCATGGCAACCTGAAGACTTTGCCCGGCGTTTATCAATGCACTGTCATCTTGGCCATCCTCTCCAGTGTACCTCTTTTCAGTCTTTCGTGTTTTCGACGTTTTTTTCTTTCCTTTCGATCGAAAAGATCGACGCTCTTGACTATGAGACTGGTTGTCTGTTCCTTCGAGAAGAGCTGGAAAGTCCTCTGACTCTGGTTCATCTGCAGGTACCTGTAGCAGTCGTTGTAAGTGGAACATTTGCATGACAGAACTTGCTGCTGCTTTAGCATTTTCAGACAAGTGTGGATGGAAGAGACGATTGCTCTTCACTGGCGTTGCGATAAGTTCGATGTGGTCGTATCCTCTTTCACTACAGACGAGTAAGAGGAGTGACACGAAAGACTCGCATCCGTCCATCTTCACAGCCAAGTACTCGCCTTGCACAAACTCGAGTGTCGCAGCATCTTTCTTCCAATCTGAGTGAATAACTAGTCGGAGTTTCCTATACGGTCGAGAGATAACGTCGCGCTGATTCGGTAGCACTTCGACGATCGCCTTGGGCTGTAAAATGATACGAACGTCTGTTTCACAGGAACCGTCATGACTAATCTTACGTGCGTCGAAGCCTGCGACGGCTGTCCGATCTAACAGTTGGGAATGATGCGAGCGTAACAACGGGACGCTCGTGGCCGACGTGCCGATTTGGATGGTCGTACCGATGGACCCGGCCGCCGTGACGATGTGGTCTAAGCAGTCTTCTCGTTGCGAACACCGAAAGAGCCGCTCGTGGAAGATGGTTGAGAGGACGAAGCCGTCGTTCTTGTAGCTCTTTTCACATCGAGCCAAGTTGTGCATGTGGATGTAATCGATGCTAGCAACTCGACGCGCTGCATCGTCCATTAATACGATACCAGAGATGCGAATCTGTAAGAGATATTCTTCACTCGATCCGTCGGCAAAGACTTGTGTGCAGGTGTAGTTGCCTGGTCGTTTTGCAAGGATTAAGCGACTCTGAACCGGTCGGAAGTCGAAGCTAGCTCGAAGCTGGTGTAATGTGGCGAGAATATGATTCCTCGCTGGACACTTGATGGTTAGAGTGGAGTGTATGAGTCGATTCTTAGTCAATCGAATTTGCATCTATGCCAGACACATCTTGGTTATCTCGAAGAAAATACAAGTTTATATGCATAGAAGTACCTCATCTCTCGTAGAAGTAGCTACAGCATCATCGATTTCATCGATTCGAATGCTACGAGAGCAATGGAGAGAATTGGCGTCATAGAAAGCGAGTCGAGTCGGTGAGATCGTAAGCAAGCGACGATGCGTGCCCCACCACGAATGCACTGTGACTAGATACTGAGCCTCGACATTGTCATTCTTGCCTACCTTGCCGGCATTTAATGAGAATGGTCGCGGCATACTTGGTAGTCAGTATCGACCTCCGAAAGGTGGAAGCTATGGGTTCTGAATCAAATCGCGTTCTGACGTACTTTGAGACTGGGGTATATGTACATAAATCAGTTCGTAAAATAGCTGAAGGAAGTGCGTTTTAGTAGTGAATATAGTCAACGTAAATGAATGAACCGAGCGGATGGGAAAATAGTGATCTGTTGAAGTGCTATGGAAACCTGAAGCGATGCTGACATTCGAACAGATCGATCAGCTGAATGATGGATTTTATAGTCAGCTCAGTTTGGTGAGCATGTCTTTCATGTGCACATGAAACTCTTTCTCGACCTGTTTTCATGGACGTCCTGTGTCTGCTGCCGTACCAAGTTTTTCAACCTCGTTCGGACTCGAAAAAGAGAGTTAGAAAAATAGGACGAACGTGACATTCTACCAGTTGTGGAAGAGTGTACGCACGTCAGACGCAACAGAAAGGACGACAGGCTGAGAAAGCTCCATGGAACTTTGCTGACAAACAACTTGGAACCTAGGAACGAAGAAAGTAGATTATTCGCTTTGATGGTATTAAATGAAAGATACTTGCTTCCCTACAAAATTGGTTGCGACGTCACCTACATCCAATCGGCTCGACGACTGCCATCATTTGCCAAGGTAGAAGCATCGGCAATACCAGTCTTTTGAATCTGTTCGATCAGCTCCTCCCATCCATCTACCGCCGACGCTTCCGAAATACTATCACTCATGGATCCATTCGTTGCGATTAAACTATGATCGTCATCCGACTTGCCCATATCTAACATTGGTGTTGTATCGTTGGACATCATTGAGGCGCCACGTAGTGATATTAAGGACGCTGCTCGAGGGCTAAGCTCATAGGGTACCCCTTCGCATATGGCATCCTCAGGAAGCGATGTAATTCTGGTAGAAACCTCTTTCACGCGACTCGGGTCCACGAGTGTTGTTCCTGCCTTGGGATTCTCAAACCTACCTGCCAAAACTTCCTGCCGAGCTATTATAAATGTGTTTGTCTCTTTCACCTTCTTATCACATAGGGTGCATATCTCCACTTTCGTACGAGATAAGCGAAGCTTTGGTAAGATATCAATGGTCTCCCATTGCAAAATGCAATATCGGCATGCGGAGACTCCACATAAGTCACATACGGTTGGTTGCTGGAAGAACGAAAAGGTTTTGAGACAGATTTGGCAGCGCGTAGGTAAAGCCGAATCAGGATCGGAGCCCGCTTTGTTAGAACGTCCCTGTGCATGCTGGCCTTGGCATAACATCCAACTGAGCTTCTTCCGATTGGCGCAGTAAAGAGCGCGGTCGCTGATCATAAATGCATCTGCAACGAACAAGACAGCTATTTTGTCTAAAAGGTTGTTGTAAACTTCATAGTAGCCTTTGATGAACACTTCCACCTCATTATTTGGAAGTTGTCGAAACAATGTGCAGCAGGAGGCTCGGGCACGTACAACATTTCGCTCCGTCAGACGCGGAATCGACGGCAGATCAATTGCGTGCACGAGTTTGTAACCCACCCTTTCGCCATTATCTCTCCGAAGAATACCAGAAGCACAGAGATGCACGCTATCTCGTTTCTTGGCTATTTTGCTGAGGAGCGGTGGAGGACCTACGAGAGCCCATTGAATCTTTATCGATTGAAATGGCTGGTCTGCGGTCGGACTCTCGATATAACTGACGACTTGCAAATCGTATATTATGTTGTGTGCTGAAACATTGGTCAGCATCATCCCTTGCTGCATTGCAGCTTCATCGTGATAGGTCGCTCCGTACATCACTTCGTCAATCGTACCTTTATTCGTCCCGTGGCCTACGAGGACTCCGGGGTGTGCCACATCTTGGTCGTATAGATCTGGCATCCGCTCTCCTCGACGGCGAGGATGCCGCTCTTTGTACATTGTGATGTTATTTTGGCTCTTCACAGTTTTCCAGTGCTTTAAGTTTAACTCTCGTGAGCGAGAGGAGTTGAACCGGTCGTAGTCTTTCAGGGTCTCGTGGATGCAGACCATTGCAATATGTTTCTTTTCAGCTTTCTGTTGATCATTCAACTCGAGCTGAGGGAATGTGTCCGCGTGTAAACGCTCAGCCATGGCACTTGATGATTCTAGTGTGTCTTGAGAGAGACTTTGCGGAATGACAGGAAGAAAGGTTCTGCTCGAGAATGCCGAACGATAGACTGTGCAAAGAAGATACGAATACAAGATGAACTTGCGAGCAGATGATGGTAGCCTCAACTCATCAAGCATAGCGTATCCATAAACTGGGATCGTGGAAGCTTCGGGGGTCGTAAATGTTCGAACAGCCAGGTTCACTTCAAGAGATGGACTCCTTTTCTTACAAATGGACAAAGCTTTCATCGCAGATTTGGAAAACCAAAGTTTAAAGTTTGCAGAAGGTCAGTCATCTGTGTCTGCGATGAACGTCGCCATCCTGTATATAGTGTACGTCCACGAGTTAAACCCTCACTGCTTTTATTGTAAAAATTCCTCTTGCACATAGATATATCATTCTTGGTAAATATATCAAACTTGATAAGACCCACATAGAGTACTTCTCTCACATTCTACATAAAACTGACCGGACGACAAGCATACTTGCCTGCAACCGAGCCCGTGCCTCGTCCTTTGCTATGCTTCCTTTGGCTGTTTTCTGACTATAGACATTTCAAGCATACGGTAATCGAAATCAGCTACTTACATAGGTAACTCGTTTCGAAATACCGCGTGCAAAATCGCATAGACCGAGAGCCGAAAAATAAAAGCCAGAGAGGTGAACTTCTAAAACGCTTTTTACCAATTTAGATACCGCCTAATCGCTGAAAATTGGATTTATTAATTCTTTTATTAATTAATACAGTACATTATTTAATTATCTTACAAGGTTCACGTGATCGATACTATGCGTCTATCGCACAACCCTTGCAGGAAATTTGTATTATACAAACCCATCGAATATGATGAGCTACCTTGTACTTAAATAATTCACACAAGGACGTTGATACACTAGAAAATGACAGCGACGATTCATTCCATGTTTTGTTTTATGATCTATCCTATAAATGCATTGTCAAACTCGTTTGCAAATAAAGCAAAGAGCACAACTTTATTCATTAAGACGAAAAGCCCAAACAATCGCATCTTCTGTTTTGTTGCGTTAATGCACTATAATTTATTGATCATTTAAATTCCTGGTCACGAGGTCTGGATGGCTCCACTGTAAACGAGAGAGCTTGTGTATCCCTTCGAACTTTGCTCCCAAATAAAAAGAGTTGCATGGTTTAGACGCCAACAGTTATCCATCGTGTGTGCATAAGCTTGATTGACCTCATCTAGAGCAAATGATCGATAGAGTTGGAAACATAAGAAGGCAAACAGTGGATTGATACGAAGAATTCATCGCCTTCGACCGATCGTGTGGATCCCTCGGTAACATTTTTATGAGCTCTGGCACTAAACCCCTCGTCGGTACTACTGTCTACATGTAGCTTCGTCAATATACTAGCTGTTAATACCGCAGTGATAAAGAATATCATTTTCGCGAGGACTATTGTGTGGAGCGATAGGCTGCTAACAGGAATATAAAAAGATATAAGCAACTTGAGTTTCGGACACGAACGTGGATATGGAAACCTTCTATCTAAGTTTCTAGTACCTGCAGCTCAAGGCCAGAATCAGACAGCATAAAACTGTTAAATGGCCTCCAAATCCATGCTGTCTGCATTTGAAGGAACACAAGATGCAATTACTTTTTCAAGTAAAGGTAGATCAAAGGTTTGGATACGTATAGAGGAGTTACAAGAGAAAATTATTGCTTCAAATCTTTATAAAGCTTAGAAATCCACCGCCAGGTCAAAACTGATTACGAGCAGTGTCACACTGGAGTGCATGCATGTACTGAATGGACATGAAACTCTAGCTGTTCACCCAGTTCCAATTATAATGATGTAGTTACTGGACTAAGCACGTCTCCATTTTAGCACTAAGCTTTGACATGCAGAAGAAAAGAACTATTGAAGGTTTTATAAATGATGTAGAATTGTTGTGACATGCAAGCGGATGTCAACCCTACTTCGACAAGCCTAAAAGGAGATCTTTCCGCAGGCACAGAGGGAAATGCGATAAGCTATCAAACGAATATCATCATGCATGATGCAACACAGTAGATTGGTTCATCTTTAACGTTTGTTGTATTCTCATCATGTTAAATTGTATCGAAGTATTTAAATTGTCTCCACGACAAGCAGCAATATATTCCACGATCAAGTCCAACCAATTGCCTATGTAAAATCATCCATGCTCTACACATGACCTACAACACCCGTCGGGTTTCCTAGAGACGGTCTCTCCTTGTATTTAAACCGTAGAAAAGCAAAATCATCTCCAGCACGGTCTCGGACACTCCGGTCTAGCCTCGGCAAATGAATGTTCAGCACGTCATCCAAGAAGCTCGATTGTTCACTTGAAAAGACCGGAATTTCTTCCAGCTCCATTGACTCCAGTGCTACTTCTAATCCAGGTCGCACTGCGTCCCATTCGTTCATCGTCTCCGTGCACACTTTATCCGACTTCCAAAGCACAGATGAGTACAGTCGACGGAATGTGTTCGGGAGCCACTGCAGCACATTTTCTCTCTTGCTTTCCAGATTGAGCTGACTGGTACGCCACAAGGCGACGTTCCCCGAGCAGGATGTAAGCACGATCTTTGCGAATGTTGCCAGGCGGAAAGTAGATTTCGACTTTGCTACCTGCTTCTCCCAACTACGTTCCCAAGCTGCCTTATTTTCGGTCGATGTCGTTTGGTCAACAGCATCTCTCGTCTCTATCGGCCCGTTGCCAAGTGTCTTGAAGAGATAGTAGGCAGTAACCGCGACTCCAGTCGCGATGCCTGCAATCTGTAATCTTTTCCAAAACGTTTTCGACTCCATGTACTCTTGTCGACACGCCTGCAGCACGGAAATGTGCATTTTTAAGCGAGAAGCAGTGGATTTTAGTAGACTCAAAGTATTATCCGTCGCACGGTCAGGTGCTCTCTGTACTTCTCGCACGACTTCCCCGCGTATGCCATCGAACTCATGTTCAAAGATACGACGGACATCCAACGCACTCGTGGCATCAGATAGCTTCAGCTGTGGTTGGGGAACATACATGGTGTAGATGAACGGAAGGTCTTTTCGAGGGATCACTTTGCTTAGATTCCAGCATAACGCTCCATACGCTCGAGCTACGTGCGTTTATTAGTCTCTGTTTGAACGCATAGATAATTAGAATGTCCGTACCAAAGTCATGGACAGTCTGGAAGTCATCCACTTTGTTCAAAATAAGCAGCATCTTGCTTGATAGGCCTCGTAATGAACTTGTGAGGACATCGAGTGTCTCAAATGTCGTTCCTGGTTTATCCGGATCGAACATGACGAGGATAACATCAGCACGGTCTGCAAACCAACGAACGACCTGCTTGAAGTCGTACCCACGGTCCGTATCCGACCTTCCCTCTGGGGAAGACGTGCCAGGAGGATCGATCATACCGGGCGAATCCACTAGCATCAGGCCACCATCGTCCAGTAATGGACTTCCCTTGATCATTTTCAGCTCTACTTGAGAAACAAAGTCCGTTCCAAACAAGGAACGGATATCCTGGAAGCCATACTTGTTGTGTCGAGCCATAGAGGCACCATCCATGCGCTCCGGTCGATCGCCGCCGACCATGATCGTAAACGTAGAGTCCGTCGGTGCTCTCCCTGTTTTCTGTACTTCCTGCCCTAGCATGTGATTGATAAAGGTACTTTTCCCAGAGCTGTGGTTGCCCAAGACAAGCACCATGGGCTGATTCACGGAGCTAAAGGACGGGAATTTGGCATCTTGACGAGTACTGTCCATTATAGGTCATATTCAGCATTCCGAGTGTTATATATAAAAATTTAGCATTGCATCTTACTTTTCAAGACGTTGGTAGATCGTATTGACCTCCGACTGGATCATGCGGTTGACCTCGCCGGCCACACGCACCTCAGATTCGCCCATCTCTCGCTCCCGTTGCTTGTCAAATTTTGAATTGTATCTGATCTACTCGGACATTTAACCTTTTTAAGATAGAGTTGTGTCCATGGATTATGGATCGTGTTGGCTGGTCAGCCATATTTGGTCATAACAATAGGAAGCATGTCCACTCGTAAGCGTCGAGGTAGTGCCAAGCCAACATCGGTGTCGAAGCGGAAGAAGGCAGTCGGCGACGATGCATTCGACTGGTCAGGAGGTAAAGACGATGAGGTGATTCCATCCGACAGTGATGCAAAGAGCCCTACGTCCGGTGAGAGCGAAGACGAGTCGGACGAAGAGGACCCACAGGAGAAGCGTATTCGTCTTGCAAAGGGTTATTTGGATAATATCAAAGCCCAGGAAGGACAAGGCTCTGGTGACGAAGGTGACGAGTTGGATGAAAAAGTTAGCTCTCGTCTACAAGAGGATGCAATGGAAGCCATGGGCAAGACGTTTAAGCAGGTTGCTGATTACTTGGAAGAGTTCGAGTTTGACGAAGAGTCTACCAAGTTTTTAAAAGGCCATAGAGTACGTATATCCTACTGTTTAACCCGTATCAAGCTAACAGTTGCATAGCTCCCCGTGACGTCGGTATGCCTATCGGAAGATGGCCGGACAGCGTTTTCGTCAGCCAAGGACGGATCTATTTTCAAATGGGACTTGGCGACATCCAAGAAATCCAAGTTGCAACTCCCAGCAGATGATGAAGCAGGCCAAAAAGCAATCACGGATCACGAACGAGCGGTCTATTCGTTGGCACTTAGCTCCGATGGCAAGTTCCTTGTCAGTGGTGGTGCCGATCGTCTCGTACGTGTGTGGGATCCTGTCTCGAATGAGCTGCAGGAAAGCTTTTCCGGTCACCGAGACACCGTTTCGTCTGTTGTTTTCCGTAAAAAGTCTCATGCGCTCTTTTCTGGTTCCTTCGATCGATCTGTGAAGCAGTGGAACTTGACCGACATGGGATACGTCGAGTCTCTATTCGGCCACCAGGCCGAAGTGCAATGTCTCGCGAGTCTTCACAAGGAACGTGTCGTCAGCTGCGGTCGTGATCGCTCCGTCCGCTTCTGGAAGATCCCGGAGGAAACCCAGCTTGTCTTCCATGGTAACCAAGGCTGCTCCTTGGATTGCATTGCGATGGTCACGGAAGAAAGCTACGTCACGGGAGGTGACGATGGCAGTCTCACGCTCTGGTCGAACGGAAGGAAGAAGCCGTTGCATGTCGTTGAGAATGCGCATGGTGGAAAATGGATTAATAGCGTAGCTGTGTTGCCTCGATCGGACCTCGTGGCGTCTGGATCGAGTGACGGAGTGATCCGACTATGGAAGGCTGATCTTCAGGCTAGATCGTTGACACAAGTAGCTACGATTCCTATGACCGGTCATGTAAATGCACTGTGCTTTGATGAGAAAGCGAGGTTCCTCCTGGCTGGTGTAGGCAAGGAGCATCGATTCGGCCGATGGGAGTGTCTGAAAAAGGCACCGAACGGGCTAGCGATCGTGGCGCTACCGTCCTTGTCAGACGACGCAGAGGCAGAAGAGGAGGAAGAGGATAGCGAGGTGAGTGAGAAGGAAGATGCATAGGTAGAAGCGAAAACAATATACGATCGAAAGAAGTTGATATGCATTGGTTTATACCGTCGAGAACGACTAGCCGAGGGAGAAAGACGAAGCTCCTCCTGGTGGAGCATGGATGCGAGTGATACGACGATCTGTCAGTACGTTTCCATTGTTCTGACTTGCGCCCGAGGCGTACTGGTTTGACGATAGCTGCTGCTTATCTTGCTCTACGTCCTTATGGTTAGACTTAGTCTGGGTTTCCAGACCAGGAATGTCGGCTTTATTGTAGAATGGAGACTCGGGCGATTGCTGTGGCATAGGTCGTTGCGCTCGACGACTGACCCTCTCGACAGGGGCCGTATCATCTCCACCACCAAAGATGAGCGAACCCATGCTAGACTGACCTCCAGGTGGACAATGCAGACGTGTGCTCGATCGACTCGAGATGAAGTTGTCGACGTTCTGCGACTTTGTGTGCGCCATCGTGAAGGATGATTTGTTGATCCGGGAGGTTTGAGTAGCAGCACCAAAGAAGAGAAGTGAGCGTCATATGAAGAGAGAGCTGTAGCCGGTAGAGTTACGAGCTCGAATTAGATTTCCATGAAACGAGAATTTTGGTGTATTTATACGATTCTTATCCATCGCTGGACAAGAGCAAGTCTTATCTGCTTGTATCAGATCCATCTAGGGACTGATTTACTTGTCATGTACGCCTCGGCGTGTTATCTGTTGGAAGACAGTGCTTCCAGCAGGATGTTAAAATCTTCATCAGGGATACTTTCACTGGTGTTGTCGTCGATCTCGGGTAGATCGTTCAGGTCAAAGCTACTGATGAACTCGCCCAACGTCTTGACATCGTCCTCTGTCAGATCCACGGACGTGGTGCGTGGCACTCCTCGAACTGGGATCGTGACACCACCCTTTGTGGTCGCCATCGCTGGCTGCCCAGCAGCGATCCGCTGACGCTCCTTTTCCTCGTACTCTTGCTGCATCCGCTGGTCCTCTCGTCGTCGTCGCTCTAACCGGCGCTGATTGAAGTTCGCCTTAACACGATGGTATTCACAAAACCGGTGCAGCTGCCCATCCTGCTTCACCGCTCGTTTGTTCGAGCAAGGCTTACTCGGATACTTGCATCGAGCATCCTCATTCTCAGCACTTGTCGAGATAAGCAAGTGCTGCGCGGCAGAAGCTGTTTGGGAAGTCATCTTGTTTCGATAGAACGTGAAAAGAGCTTGTTTACTTGGCGTGAAAAGAGCTTGTTTACTTGGGGTGAAAAGCTAGAGTGAGGTCAAGCGTTACGGAAGTACTAGCTCAGCAACATTCGATCTTCAGTGATGATCTAGTGTGATAAAGGGGAGCAGTCACATGGGTTTACCACATCCTGCGGGTTCACTTTGTAGTAATTTCGAGTAGAGAGATGTACATGGTAATCGAATCGCAGTATCCACTTCCATATGAACATTCGAACGAGGTCGCATGAGATATATAGTTATTGGAATGACAGCCAGATAGAACTATATTAGCCCACTCTTGTCGCTTCAGGAAAAGTATCCTGCGATCTACCACATGGCTTCACCCATGTCATGACTTGACTCATCGCATATGTGCACCCGCAACGTCTGGCAGATAATCGACCGACCAAAGTATCCAGCTACAAGAGTCTTCTAAGAAACACGGGACATGTTCGTAGCCAAAGAAAGTTTTTTATTCCTGTTTTAGGTTTCTCGTAAAAAAAAGGAAAACGATGCCATGTCCGACCAAGAGGTCTAATCGACCTCTGTCGTGTCCGCATTAATGTTCAAATCAAGCTCTTCTCCAGTAATGCGTTTGTACAAGTCCAGAACGTCATCTGCCGTTGTCTCAAAGTGGCTCGTCGCGTCATACGACGTACTGATAAAGCAATTGTCATCCTTCCCGTCTCCCTTCGGCTCGTACATGTCCGTGACAGAATCAAAGCGGTCGACGTACTGTCCAAGGAGCTTGACGCCAGGTTCCAGTTCTTGCAACGGCTCGTTCGTCTCGACCAAAGTGCTCACGATCGCAACGTACATGCCATTCGCGGCAACGCAGTGGGCGCTAGAGACGACGCAGACGTAAATGTCGTGCGAGCGATTCGCCTGTGCGGCAGGGATGATAATCTGGAGGCTCTCGGCGTCATTCGTGTTCGGGATCGGGTGGTCCAGTAGGAAGATACTGCGAACCGTCTTTCCGTTCTTCACGAGCTTGTCGTCGTTAAAGTAGGACGGGTCACCGATGACCATCTTGGCTTTCGCCATCTCATTGTCGCACTTGATACCCCACGCCTTTCCATCCTCGTCCTTGAGGATCTCATCGACGCCACGGTTGAGCATAAAGGTTCCGCCGTGGATAGCACACAGGCGCGAGAAACCTTCCGGGAGACCTCCAAGGCCGTAGATCGGGTAGATGTACGGAGACTTGCCGTATCTCTCGAGCGAGTACGCGTACAGCTTGATGGCACGCACGGTCTCAATGGCCGGACGCTGCATGTAGCTTTCGTCTCGCATGAGCGCCATGGCGTGTCCCATGAAGCTCTGAGTGTTCGCATCGACACCGTACTTTTCAAAGAGTTCACTCATGGGCTGCGTATGCAAATCCATGCCTTCATGCGTCTTCTTATCGTCTTCATCGTAGTTGTAGATAAAGATAAGCAACTTTCGGAATTTACGCTTTTCAAACATGCCCATTAAGGACGTACGCAAGGCTTCATCAGCCGTCGCAGGAACCTTATACGTCTTACCACTCTTCACGACGTAACTCCCATCAACGTTCTTGAACTCAAGATAGCGCGTGACTTTGGTATGCAACAAGACTTTGACGAGTTTACCGCACGCCATGATGAATTTCGGAATCAAATCGATATTGTAGTCCCTGTTGGAGCCTAAAAAGTCCGGAGGTGTCTCTCCTGGCTTGTACTTGGCGTACAAATTGGTCAGATTGAGCGAAGCACAGTCGCCGCCGTAGTATGGATTCCTGTCTAAATGCAAGACCTTCTTGCCATTGACAGCAAGGAGGCCACTGATGATACACTCCTTGAGCCCCGTGCCAAGGATGATGGCATCATACTCTCCGTCTGCGAGGGGGGCGCACCCGTCTTGCAGCCACGCAAAGTCTTGCTTACTTTCGCTCATTTTCAGATCTAATCCGTTTCTACCTCTCTCTCTCTTCTTTAAAATTTCGAATTATTACATCTATTTCCATGGAAATGTATATAAAATATAGAGCTAATATTCTAGACACCTGCCTTTTTAGTAGAATAAAAAGACCATGTATTGTGGTGATGATGTCGAAGCGGTCGTGGGTGATGTCGGGTCGGGAATAAGTAAATTTGGACTTGCTGGGGAAGATACACCCAAGGTCGTCATTCCGACTTTTGTGGGTAGACGTAAAGACGATTCAGTCGTTGTGAATGGTCTCGAAGCCGCGGAGCAAGTGGAGCTCACGTCTGGAGCGTCAGACTGGGATGCGATGGAAAAGCTTTGGTCGTATGCTTTCCACAATCTACACATCGAGCCAGCGTCTCATCCCGTCATCGCGTCGTCTACGAACGATTTGCAACGCTATATGACGATGATGATGGAGACGTTCCAAGTGCCAGCTTTCTACGCTGCTCCAGACGCCGTTTTAAACGCCTTTGCCTTTGGTCGATCAACTGCCTTAATTGCAGACATTGGCTTCGGTTCCAGTCGTGTCACTCCAGTCGTCGATGGCTACGTCCTGCACCAGCCCAAGCAGACATCGAGCGTTGGATGCAATCGCTTAGATCAGTACTTGCAGGAAATAGTAGAAAAGAAATACCCAAACGCAGATACGAGTCCTCGTAGGTGCTTTAGTATATCGTACAATGCGAGTGAGGGTAAAGTCGCTACGCGACGGGAGCATAACATGACGTCAAGTCATCTAGACTACCTCAAGCGACAGCTATTCGCACAGACGAGAGAGTCCATTTGCTTTACAAGCGGATCACCAGTCGATAACGACGACACGGATGAGTCGCTCGACGAGTCCTTCGAGCTGCCGGACGGACAAGTCGTGAAGCTCGCGAAAGAGCGGTATCAAGTACCAGAACTCTTGCTCCAGCCTCCAGCTAGCGAAAGCAAGAAGGGATTAAGTAGCATGCTTTATGACGCTGTGGAAGGCTGCGACGCCGATTTGCGTCGAGACTTACTTTCCAACATCATTCTCTGTGGCGGTGGGAGTCTCACAACCGGTCTGACCGAACGTTTACATCAGGACTTGACAAGTCGTGTCCCGAGTACCTTTAAAGTCCGTTTCTTGAACGGCGTGCAGGTGGAACATCAGTTCAGTTGTTTCATCGGTGGCTCGATCTTAGCGTCCCTCGGTAGTTTCCAACAGCTTTGGATATCCAAGCAAGAGTATGAAGAAGTAGGTGTCGATCGACTTTGTCAAGAACGTTTGCAATAAGAGTTGGAACAAGGAAACATATCTCTTTTCAATGTCGACTGGAAAACGTACTCGACTGATCGTCACGCACGACGGCGGTCATGTCGAGGAAATCACATAATGCAGTACTTGTCTCTGGTGCCATCTCTTGATGCTGAAGGACGTTCGTCAAGTACCGTTCCAACTGGGACTTGCTAGATGATGTTGTCGGCGGTTCATCACATGGTAGTGGACAGTCCTTTTGTACTGGAGACGGGAGGCGTGTATGCAATGCCTCAAAGTCCTGGTACTGACGTCTGACGTCCCATTGGTCCTCTTCTGCCTGGATGACTACCTGGTACGATCGGAAGACTTTCTTCCCCCAGACCGCAGATGACGCCGATGGGATCGAGACGTGGATGATCGCTCGATCGTCACTGTGGGATGCATCTACCTCCGTCTCGGGCTGAGAGATTGTCGAGACGGAGTTGACGGGATACTTTTCAAAGAACGAACCGTAGTTGGAGCTGTGGTAATGCCAGTTGGGGTACCTTCCTTTCTCTGCATAGTAAGCAGTGGGTGATGTGGGGACGCGTGAGCTTGGAAGCACTTCCTCTGAGACTGGTGTCGACGGCAGTAGCGCACTGACGGCCATGACACAGGTGCAGACGTAGACTGGGATGCCGAGCATGATCTCTAAGAACGTAGTCCCGTTGTCGTTTATGGACATCTAGAAAAAATGCTGGTTGGAATCATACTTTTAAATACAAGATACAGAACGAACGTCACTGAAGAGGAAGAAGTAGGTTGAGAGGATCCATTGGCATCCCCAGAAGAGACGTACTAGGTGGGAAGGAGTACATCCTCGACGGAACTCTATCCAGAGCACACACGTAGCACCAGTCTACTTATACAGTTAGCTTTGGTGATTAATAAGTGGGGATGAATCGTACCCATAGGATGCATTGGACTAGTTCTCGACTCCGATGGAGCATTCGTACAGGCGAGTCACTTTTAAGGCACCAATCGCATCGTATCTCTCCAAACGTCCATTCCGAGAAATAGAGAAGAGAGAGGAAGAAACTGATGGCCAATTTCACACAAAGCTAGTGCAAATGTAAGTGAGGAATGAAGCATTGTAGATTGCAAGCGTAGATACATCGACGGGGAAGATGAATTCAGAGATACGGGTAGTTGCCTTCGGAAGGAGATGTTTGGCAACGTAGAAACCACCGGCAATGGCAAATACGATATCGAGTGAAATCAACGTGCTTGTGGCAATCAGCAGCGACTCGGTCGAGGATTCCATGTCCCCCATCACTCGCGGGCGAGAGTTTAATGTCGAATGCGTTCCGGATGGCTGCAGATCACAAAGATGGGGCGAACCAATCAAGCCCAGTGTATCTTCAATGCATCTATTGACAATTTAAGTTAATGTATGCAATACTCAATACCATATAGCTCCTTTGGCTCAGTTGGTAGAGCGTCAGTCTCATAATCTGAAGGTCGCCAGTTCGAGCCTGGCAGGGAGCAGCTTTTTTATTTTCTTATGACATCGCCTTCCCTTTCATCGTTACAAAGGATGGACTTGAATATATATTTTACCTTTACAACAATAGCTTTATCACGCTCTATCGTCAGTATTCTGTTGTACCCATTATTTCGATAATTCGCTTAGGTTGTGTTCGTAGAGCAGATAATCGGGTATCATGCAAGCAGCATTATGCATTCTGAACAAACACGCAAAAGCTGTGATAGGAGTGAATACCCAAGTCTTTGGCGGCGCATCCTATGCTAACATCGCTTTCTACTTTTCCTTTTATATCCGCGTATATCGTTCGCTCTTCAGCCAGGCTTTGGTGAGGAGTGGTGTCGAGCATATCCTCAGAAGCCGTTCAGATTGAAGTGTCATTCGCTTTACTTGCAACATTGAGCTCCTCGTCAATTCATTGGGACCGGTACAGTGTGCGTCGCAAATATCGCTCAATTATTTCATCTATACTGTACTACGCCTGCTCCGAAATAATAGCGAAGAGCTCACCGAGTCTTTCGCGCGCTTTTTTTAAATTTGCACATGTCGAGCACCATACATGCCTTGAAGGCTTCTTGAAGATCATTTCCTCCTGATTTCATCGAAAACGAAAAATCATTTGCTGTTGTACTTCTTGTTTGGCGAGAAAGTTATTTTGAAGTGTTTCGCTAGGTTTCTGATGGCAAGTGGCAAACGAAATCGACTATTCTCAGCGAACGCGGAATTGCTCGTTTCGACTATCATGAATATAATTGCAAAATGTCCAATTTTACAGAATCGACATGAGCAAAAACATAGTTTTGATGATTTTAATGAAAGTTTTTATACGTTATGCGAACCTCTACTAGAAGCTACCTACACTTTTTACAAATGGTAGAATGAAAAGCTAAAGTACAATTTTTACATTCCGAACTTCATTTGAATCCAAACTCGGTGGGATAGATGACAGATGTAGCCAAAGAGTTGACCTCGTGAGCTTATTCAGTCATTCTATGGGTTGAAAATCCTTGTAGTGACTTGACTATCCTAATGAGTATTTACAAGTTGTCAACAAATAAAGTATCATTTCCAATTTCGATCGAACTTGCACAAGCTCTCTACAATGGTCAAGCATGAGCATACTTGCCAAATCTGCTTCGATTCGGAAGGTGAAGATCCAGCACTTGGTCTACGTTTCGCGACGAAGATATGCTGTGATGAGTGTCCTGCTGTCGTATGTGAGACTTGCTATGGCGCCTACTTGCTTTCGAGTATGGAAGTAGCATTTCCGGGTGCATTGCCAAGGATTCGCTGTCCAATTTGTCTAGTGCCGCTGGTCAAGGCTCGCTGGGCTGGGTTCATTGGAATGTGTGAAGAGACACAGTGGATGATAGCTACGTACGAAAATCTATGCAGTTTAAGCTGTTCTTTTCGTACTCCCTGCTGCGAAAACGCTTCGTATACTCATCTACCATCCGTGCCATATGAACAAGAGTCTGCCAATCAACCTTGGAGCTACGTCGCACTCTTCAATGATGAAGTGGATGTAGAAGATGTCCAGAAAGACAAGATAAAAGCTCAACTACATGATACGCTGGACAAGTTTTGTCATCATCAGTTGCCTGCACGAGACCTGGTCAACTTCTTAGACATCAATTTTAATCCAGACGAAAGAAAGCAGATGCTGAACAACGTCACAGGCGCTATGATAGACGATGAACGCCGAGCAGCTCTCCTTTTGGCTTACCACTACGTCAACAGGAAAGTGTATACTCACTGCTGCAATTATCCTGTATGCTTCAATTGCAAGCGGCGACGTCACAATGATAACCCGTGTCCATGTGAAAAAGAGGACGAAGAAGAAGTCCGGGACACGGACATGATTGAATGCCGACAGTGCCACGTGCCACTCGTGAGAGTGGAAGGTTGTAATGACGTCTCATGTATATGTGGCTTCCGCATGCGGTGGGATACCGAAGTGGACATTGCACAACGAAATCGTCGCGGTATTATTCCTGTGGACGTCTTTGATCGAACGCTGTATGACCAGTGGAAGCATTGGCACGAAATGTTCCATGAAGAAATTGAACTTCCGCTCCGACAACTACAGTTGAAAATATTGACGACCATCATGGTGAAGAAGAGGATACCGTTTGCTCATTATATGCAGCGATGGCTGTATAAGCATTGTCTTGCGAGATTATTGACACAGCGGCGGATTGAGATCATCCTGATGAGCAAGAACGCGAAATCGTCAGCACTACTGGAATCTTTAGGAAGCCAAGTTTGGAAGAACCGCTGTACAGAACGTCTTCGACAGCAGTGTCCATCAATTGAGAGACTACGGCGATTCACGTGGCAATCCCGCTTCTCATACCATGTCCTCCGTCCGGATGAGCTGTGGCGAACGAGTACTCAACTTTTTCTACAGACAGAGCAGAAGCGATCATCTGCTTTGGTGGACGCCTTCCGTCGATATGTGTGGTCGTTTCGCTGTACACGAGTGATCGAAAGTCCTCCAGACTTGGGTTTGGAACGGATGAACATGCTGCGTAGCATCAGTGAGAAGCCTTTGTTAATTTTTGTGCAGAGGACGATACGAAAGATGTGGCACCATCACTTTACGCTTACATGTCTGGAGGAAATGAAAATAGTTCGAATCTCAAGGATACAGTCGCTGATGAGTCAAGATACCAAGGATGTCATTCGCAATGGACTACAACGAGGTTTCTGGCGCATACGATTCAAGTGTCAAATCCTACCGGCAATCCGATCCTATCTGCTATTCAATTCATCAAAAATGGATGGTATGCCAGATGAGCTACATGAACTAAAAGAATCGATCGCAAGTATGATGGCCATCGAGATCGAATAAGATTTGTTAATTGAAATAGAGTGGTATTCGTCCAATTGTATTAAAAGATGGCAGTTTGTGTAGTTAAAACACAATTAACGATCTCATTTACGATCATGGAGGTCTTTCGTGTGTCAGCACCGGCCAAGGTCCTTTTATTCGGAGAGCATGCAGTCGTCTATGGGCATACTTGCATTGCAGCAGCTTTGAGTGACTTGAGACTCATCACGGAACTGGTACGTCTCGATTGTCATTGGATATGATGTAAGCATCCTCATGCCGTCCCTAGGTGTGCACGTCTCACGGATCGGAGGGATTTACTTTAGAATTTGAGGAACCAGTATCTAAAACAAGTCCTACTCCATTACGACGTACGCTCTCGTTCGAGCAGTTGCGAGAAGCTTGCAAAGGCTTCGAGTCGGATGAGTTCTACCTCCCGGCCCCAAACCAAGACTTTTTGCGTCAAATGGACGGCCTTGTAGCTGATGAAAGTCTAGAGGATGCCAACGCCCTTCGTCCATGCTTGTTTCTCATTTGTGCTCTCTTACGTCACTCTTCTATCTTCCAAGGACATCAGAAGCGTCACAATGGCTTGCATCTGACGATCAAGTCGTCCAACTTTCCAATTGGTGCTGGTTTGGGCTCATCTGCTGCTCTCGGCGTGTCCATTACTGGTGCTTTAATCGAGTACTTACGTCAGTATGAAAAAACTGACCTCCAGAATGACTATGTGACGGTCAACAAGTATGCCTTTGCCTGTGAAGCCATCCTTCACGGCACTCCTTCTGGCGTAGACAACACTGTCTCGTGCTATGGAGGCGCCCTTAGCTTCACAAAGCTCCCAACACCTTCGTTCCATAGCTTTGCTTCCAATTTAAACGATTTTCGTTTCCTCATCGTTAACACCAACGTACCCAAGTCTACCAAGCAGCAAGTCGCAAACGTTCGTGCACTCTACGATTCTCAAAAGGAGGAAACGGAAGCCAAATTCAAAGACATTGATCACATCGGCCAACAGTTCATCGAGTACAGTGCATCTTCCAGCCTAACGGAATCGAAGCTCCAGCATCTTATCGAAACGAACCATTCGATCCTATCGGCTCTAGGTGTCAGCCACCCTCGTATCGAAGAAGTCTTGTCAATCTGCCGCAAGTACGGCGTGTCGACGAAACTCACTGGAGCTGGCGGTGGCGGATGCACCGTCTCGCTACTCCCATCTTCCATCACAAGTGACCAACTAGATGCGATGCAAAAGGAACTACGTGAGCATGGGAACGACTGTTTCCTCACTAGTGTTGGTGGATCCGGTTACATGATCCACTCGAACGAATAAAACACCACGAGATAGTCCACAACGATACTTGTTCGTGTTCATTTACTTGTAAGAAGGTAGAGCCACTTCACACGAATTCACAGTCTTAGCGAAGCGTAAAGAGTTCAGCGTTTCATCTCGGTGCTGAGGAAGTGGAGACAAGTTACAGATCATCAACGTCTTGCTGTCTCCTCCAAGCGACGGACTAAGGAGGTGCGTGAGCTTCGAGTCTCGATATGGCACGTGGGATGACTTCTTCGCGAGAGCTGTGATGACGTTTCCTAAAGCCGATAGACTCTTGTTAATCGCCTGTGCTTCCTTCAGGAGCTCTGGGTCATGATGACTGCCGCTCTTGGACAGACGCTCGGAGCCTGCGAGATCTACTAGATGCACTACACCTTGTCTCGTTTCCCCTGTCTCCTCATGTCGTCCTTTGAGACGGAGCGAGATGACGCAGTGACTACGAGACGATCGGTTATTCATGTTCGTCGTCTTCGTCGCACGTCGCGCCATCGCTCTTCGCATCAACTGCCATGCACCATCTAGTCCAGAGATACTCCGCACACAGTTCTTGGTCACGCCGACCATCCCTCTCGCATCGTATCGTAGATCCAGCCTCTCGCCATTACTTGACAGCAAGTCTCGAAGGCTTTCATTATAGATCTCAAGCATCTCCAACGACACATTAAACGTCCATCCACTCGCCTTATACTCCTCGACAGCATCAAAGATGTGGTCGATGGCACGTCCGACGATACCTAGGTTCTGTCCTTGCTTAGGTGGACTCGCAGAGCTCAAGGCACTTTCCTCTCCAAGCATCGTGTATGTTTTTCCAGATCCAGTCTGTCCATAAGCAAAGATACAGACGTTGTAGCCGTCAATGGCAGACTGGACGAGTGCTGAAACTTCGAGAAACACTTCTTCTTGACTACTGGCGCTTGGAAAGACCAGGTCGAATTCAAATGGATACTTTTTAGTAGAACTAGAAGAGGCTCGTTGGCCGTAACTCGGATGAGCAGATGCATCTGCTAGTAACTCTACTTTACGACGTTCACCCTTCCCATCTGGATACTTGAATATCTACATTGGATAGAGATAAGTAGATGCTCTTGGTAGATTAAGAGGAGAAATATACTTCATTCGTATGTGTCGCTGGTTCAGACGGTAGGACTGGACGTATACGGCAGAAGACTCGGATGTTACCTTTAAGCTCCATCACCTAGGCTTCTTATAAGTACATGAAACACTTGAGGGTACAAGAATAAATGTACCTTGTTGTGAAGACTACGACGGATCATCTCAGATATCTGTAGTTTCTCTTCCATGTCCTTGACATGGGATAATGTCGATTCTTTCGTACGTTCCACTTCCTCCTCTTTCTCACGTAGCTGCTGTGTCAATTGATTCGACGTCAAACCAGACCGTTCAATCGTCGATTGAGCGTCGGACAGTGCCTTGGACAAGTCCTGGATCTCTTTATCCTTTGTATCCATCTCCTTGAGTCTCTCCTGACATTTGGCTACTTCTTTTTCTGCCATTTGACATCGATGCTGCCACTCTGTAAGTTCTTGACGAGCTCGAGACAGCTCTGATGTGAGTTCCTGACCACTAGATGCTTCCGTCTCCTTTGCTTCCAGTAGCTCTTGACAGCGTCTTTCGAGCTGCTCACACTCGTCCTTTAGCCTGGACACTTGTTCGTCACTGGAACAAGCAGAGGCTCGTAGATCTGCTTTCTCCTTTTCATATTTAGAACACTCAGACGTAAAGTTTGCTTTCTCTTGTCTTAGTTCGTCCTGGACTTGTGCATGACGACGTTGGATGTCTTGGTACGTGGATTGCAAATCCGCATACGATCGCTCTACTGTGTCTTTCTCCTTTGCCATGTCTTCCAAAACGGTGGACATGGTATCGACTTGAATCGATTGATCAGATGTAAGAGGTAAACATTGAACAGATTGATCTACGCTTTCTACTGCGTCGGATGCTTGGATACCCATCTCAACAGTGTCCACTGTCACTTGTTTCTGACGTTTGGGAGAAGGTGCTTCTACTTCCTGCGACTCGAGAGTTCGGATTTTGTTCTCTCGGTCTTGGAGCTGACGCGTGAGCTCATCAATGTGACGACCGAGAGCACTGATCTTTCGATGCTGCCTACCTCCTGTCCCGAGGTCCTCCTACAACCGTTTAGTCTGATGTGTTTGTACTTGTAGATTGTATAAACGTACATGTTCATCGCGAAGTGTCTCAATGATACGCTTCTGTGTATGCAACTGAGCTTCGAGTCTTGCTGTTTCATCAAAGTGCTGTCGTCTCCATTTTTCCAATCCCACGACTTGCTTTGCTAACGTCGTTCCGAGGTCAAAAGCTTCTTTGTATTGCTATCAAATGGATAAGAAAAAGGGTTTTTATATGTATATCGATAGATGATAACTTACTTGTCGATAGGTATGTGCCTGGTCTTCCAGTGATGCATTCATGGGCACGGAAGCTGGCTCTTGACGTAAAAATTCTTGTGCCATACTGGATAAATGGGACGCTTTGCGCTTTGGAGCTCGATGCGGTGGCGATGGAAGAGGTTCATTCATATCTGGAGGTTCAGATGAAGCCGTCTGACCACGTCGAGGAGGTGATATACTCAAGGCAAACATAGAAGAAGGCTTGGAAGGTTTTTTCGGACGTGAGACGTCTCCTGAGACGGTGAAAAAGCCACCAGCTAAGGCTTCGGGTGGATGTTCTTTGCGTGCTGTAGAGTGAGCAGGTGGTATGTTTGTATAGTCGTAGTACTGGTTTCTATCCTCTGCGAACGAGACATTAGATGAGCGTCGAATATTGCGTTGATTGGCGTCCTGCTCCTGTAAAAGAGTCGCCATTTGGCTGCTCTGTTGCTCGTCCCCTGACGTGCGTTGCTTCTGTGGAGCTCGCATACTTTGAAAATGTTCAAGTATATTGCCTTGCCCAGCTTCATACGACCTGTTTCCTGATGGAGGTCGATAGGCTCGGACCATTGCGTCTACTTCGTTCAAAGCTTTTTCCCGCCGAGTTCGTGTTTCAAAGGTGATGTACCATACGTGTACCGGTACAGGGTATTAATTTAGTAATCAACAACGATGACAGGTATACTTCAACTATCGTTCGTCACACTTCAAGGAAACCTGTGGGGATCTTTCTTTATGGCTTGGAGCTACATATGCATTGCTTCGATTAAAGTATTGTTGTGTATGAGAGGTTTTGTTGGCAGTGGTGATTGGCAGTCTGTGCTTGCTGCTTGTGTTTGATGTCTGGTAACTTGGACATAGTATTCGATGGTATAATTGAAGCTCTATCTCTCCAAGAGAAAAACGAAGAGGGAATTAGCTGTTATTTTTAATTGTTAATGCAGTAAAAGAAGGAATATTTCTAGTAGTCAGCATACATGTAGATTTTAGAAAGAAGGAATGATAGAAAGAAAGTTTGCAACTCATAAGATGACAAACAAAACTTTCCATCTCCACAGCTTTCCATCCTTCCACCAGTCTTTAGGAAACGACAGTCGATGGCAACGGTACTAAAAGCATCAGAAAATCTATATAAACAGCTAGAAGATGATGATTATAAAAAAACAAGTCCATACATATCACTTAAAAAGCCAAAAGCATCGTTGTTTGCTGCTTTATCTACTTGCGTTGGGGACGAGCAGCGGCATCCGTGCCGGTTAGACGCTTGTAGATGAGGTCCATCTGATCCGTCACGAGTTCGTACGATCCACTTGCTTCCAATCCACGGTGCACTTGTTCATTCAGTCCACCTGGCGTCGCAGCCTCTTCAGCCATTTCGCCAAAAGCTTCTTGGGACTCGAATCCAGCCTGTGACAAGGCTTGGAAGAAGGACGCGACGTAGTCTCTCGCTGGTTTTTCATCTATATTCTCGAAAATTTAGCGTATATCCTACTTATACAATAAAAGAGTACATACCAACACCGTTGTTGACACACCACTTTTGCGCATGATCGCAAGTGGCATACAAGAAGCTAATCAATGCCGTCATACTCGTCTAAAACCATCACTTAGTTCATGTCTAGAGATCAGGATAGTATACAAATTACCATTGTCGTTATCTCTTCTTCCGTGTCAACCATGACAGGTGTGCCAATGTGAGATAGCAAATCCTTGACAGAGTCGTTGGGCGGGAAGGCGATGATCGGACCAGCACGCTTGGAAGCGCTAGGCAGAGGCACACACCGGACGACATTTTCGCTGGGCAGCTGCACCAAGCGCAGAAGTTCGTCGTACGGGATCGTCGCCATCATCGAGATGACGACTTTCGAAGGAGAGAAGCGGAGGGATGGCAAGAGCTATAGATGATACATGAGCTGGTGATGACCATGGATAGGATACAGACAAACGTACGTCACGAGCGACATCAGGCAGGAGACCGATGAAGACCACGTCGCTCTGGTCAATGATCTCCTGGTTGTTCTCATTGATCGAGACACGGCCGGGGAACTTGGCAGCCAATGCGTCAGCCTTGGCTTTCGTGCGAGCGGATACAGTCACATGGCGTGGTTGCCATCCGCCTTCACTGCAGAAACCGGTCATGACTGCATTGCCGATCTTGCCTGTACCGAGCAAACCGAGCGAAAGGTCCGAGTTGGAAGACATATTTATGATTGTCGACGTGAGGTCTTGGAGGTGAATGAATTAATGCTATCAAAAAATTCGAGTTGCGTGTACTTCGACATGGTACTTGTAGAAAAACTTACATTTCCATGGTATGATCAACCATTCTTTCTGTATGAAATATTTACAATATGTTTCTATGATAGAAAAATTACCAAATAGTACCGCAATGTTAAATACGTATGAATCTCAGTCTTTCTGCTCGATTGGACGAAAGTATGAAAGTTTCTACCAATCATGAAACCGACGTAAAGTCGAGTATGTATCGAACAAAACATGGAGGAATGGAGCTCGAGTATGACCTCATGGCTGGTGAATACCGTCTATGCAGGTGGTTCATTAGTAGCTGGTGCAGTCTTTCTGCTCTATATGTACCAGGATAAACTCCTGTACATTCCAGACATGCCTCATCGTAGTTTAAAGGAGAATCCAGAGGGGTATCGTCACCCAGGTGAGATCGGCGTAGAGTATGACGATCTCAAGATCCCAACTGCCGACGGGACTAAAATCCACGCTTGGCTGTTAAAGCAGCCCGACCATACGGCGCAACCAACGCTCCTGTTTTTCCACGGTAATGCTGGCAACATTGGCTTTCGTTTGCCTAATGCCATGCTCTTGTATCGGCACCTTCGATGCAACATTCTTTTAGTCGAATATCGTGGCTTTGGCGACAGTCAAGGCACGCCAACGGAGCACGGTCTAAAGCTCGATGCAGAAGCTGCATTGGAGTATATGATACAGCGAAAAGACATGGACAAGTCGAAACTAGTGCTCTACGGACGATCTTTAGGTGGGGCTGTCGCTGCCCACTTGGCGTCCGTCGCACACGACAAGGTCGCTGGTGTGATTCTAGAAAATACGTTCCGAAGTATATCTTCCATGGTCGATTCGCTCATGCCGTTCCTACGGTATGTCAAGCCTCTCGTCCTGCGCATTGGATGGAACACGGAAGCGGCTGTGCCTCACTTGCCTCAGCCGATGTTGTTCCTGTCCGGTGCGTTGGACGAGATCGTCCCTCCTACTCACATGGACAAGCTTTATGCCTTGGCAAAGAACCGTCCTGGTCATCCCCTCACCCAATGGCATCGTGTCGCCAATGGAACACATAACGACACATGGCTTCGTGGTAAGAAGCCGTATCTCGAGTCCATTTCATCGTTCTTAGACGCCATCCAGGCGTCTAGCACATCGCCAACATGTCCTGAGACAGAGTACGTTGCATCCGAAGGCCATCATATCCCGACGACGCATAAACAACCTCTTTTAAACCCTTTCCATCAGATCAAATCAACCAAAACGGAATAAAACATAAGCACTCGTTCCTTCTATTATCAGACCTTATTGCTGATACTATCCTCTCCTTGTTTGTCCGACGACAGCATTGGCGCAACACCGTTCGCTCGATTGAGTTGGTCCAAAACATGCTCAAACGTCGGTCGAGCATCCGGTGGCATCTGCCAACAGTCCTGCATCAATTGCTCGAGCAAAGGTGGACAATTGTCTGGTATCACCGGTCGAAGCTTATTGTTTAAGACACCCAAAGCTGCTTGGATCTGACTTAAACCTTCATAAGGACATTGACGTGTAATCGTTTCCCATACGACGACACCAAAGGAGAAGACGTCTGCTTTCTCCGTATACTTTTCTGCCGCAAGGACTTCTGGTGCCATCCACTGTGTCGTACCACAGTTCCCAGTCATCGTCTGGAAATGCGCACGGACGCGTGCGAGGCCAAAGTCAGAGATTTTAATGGAAAAAGACGAACTAACGAGTAAATTCGGAGACTTGAGGTCTCGATGGAGGATCGGAGGATGGAAGGAATGGAGATAGTTCATGCCCAACGCTGTGTCTCGAGCGAATCTATAGGTACGTGTCAGAACAAGTAGGTAGAAGAGCAGTAGGTAGAGTGTACTGGAGCTGAAGCTTTTCATCGATGATATAATCCTGTCGGAGAACGTTCCATAACGATCCTTTCGGGAGGTACTCAATGACGAGGCATCGCGTCGGTGGCTGGAGGCATGCGCCCATCATCAAACAAATATTCGGGTGTCTAGAGACAGCATGAGAATAGAGAATAGAATGATCTACGTGCTAACTGTACCGGAGGATGCTCATAATCTGGACTTCGGCTTCAAACTCTTCCAAGATTTCGGCCGTCAGGTGCTGGCATACAAGTACTTTGACTGCGACTTCCGTGCCTCTCCATGCACCTCGATGGACAGTACCAAAAGCGCCTTGTCCGATCATTTCACCGATCTGGAGCTCTGCATAATCAATCTGGAGACTACTCGTACTCCCTTTTCGTGGTACTTTCGACGCTTTTCGTTCCTTTGGACTAGATTTCTCCACGACAGCCGCCGGTTCTTCCATCAATGGTGCTGCAGACGTTCGAACGTACATGGGCGAGTGTAAGAATAAAGGAATTTGAGCCTTTTTCGCCATCTCTAATTGCATCTGAGCTGGTTGTGTGATCTGTGCATCTCGTGGAAAGTGCTTGCCACCGTCCGCTTCTTTCGTTGCGACAGACATGTCGGTAGGTGGATGAATAAGGTCACTTAGATCCTCCGATTTGTGACGTACGAGTCGCTTTCCACCTCCCTCTCTCGCCGGAGCTAATCGGCTTTCAAGGTCCGAATCACGAGATCGAACGCGACTATCGTCGTGCCTTTCACTGCCGCTGGACTCGACATCTCCGAGATTGATACGATGCTGTTGGCTTTGACCGCCAGAGCTTGGAGGCTGCTGCGTACGCGTGTCAGTCAGCTTATACTGCTCCACGGAGGCTTCGTCTTCTATTCGTACAGTAGCACTATGGGCTCTTCGACGCATCGGGGGCGACCGACGGAATCGACGTAGTGCCTGGGATGGACTATGTGCGGAAGTGACAGCGGCGTGCTCATCATCTGACGAAGACGATGGCGGTCGTGGCGACGCAGCGGGCTGGAGAAAAGGAATGCTATCCTCATGTGTACTCGGACTCGTCTTGCGCGTATGCCCTGTGTCATCATTAATCCACGGCTGTAGACGTACGAAGCGCACGTACAGCGCGATGGCGAGTACGAGGAAGCATAAGGAGCCCGTTAAAACCGGGTCCATTTTCACTTGTACGTTACACTAGACTACTGTTTTCCTCGTTTCCAAGCGGAAGTAGATAATATTCAAGCAACTAGTACGTGCTAGACTAGTACTTGTGACGAGTACTGCCTCCTGGGATGCTTAGGATGAAAATAGGTGTTCCTACCTTCAAGATGGTAAATCGACCGGAATGATAAGAGGAGCATGGACACTCGAGTATGGGTTTCCACCTTGTTTTTTTATTATTATCCACTCTCTTGATGTCCATTCATCTTCATTAAAGAGCCGGTCATCGTTGGTGGAAGTACTTGAGTCTGGTGGAATAACCAACTGAGCTTACTACTGTCCGTGCCACCCGGGATCGAGTCCCACTCGACTTCAAGTACGTCCAATGGCGTCGTCAATCGGTTCTTGACGCTCGTGATAGCTAACTTGCCTGTTGGGACGGACTGCACGAGACATTTGACGGACAAAGTGCCATTTTCCTGGAAAAACGGTTCGAGGAAGATTGATCCAGACGCCTTGACACCAGACACGCGTCCTTCCCCAATGCAACTACCGTCCCATGGCTCGCCTGCAAACAGCCGGATGCTCGCACCGTCTAAATTTACCGATACTTGGTGCAAGCCTAAGGCCAAGATGTCTTTATGCAATGCAGACGCCATTTGTCGCTTCACCATGCGCTCGACAAACACCTTTAGACCGGACAATCCAGACACTTGGCGTACAAGCGACGGCGCTTCTTCAATCCGGATGCTCGTCCCACTCACAAGTACCTCTACATGGCATCTATCAGACTAAATATTATAAAGAATTCATGTACAAAAGTGTACCGGTGGTGAATTGCTTGCCAATGCTCAAGTCGAAAGCAGATAAAGTCGACTCATTCGCACAAGTCTTCCATCGGACACTGACAAAGACACCTCGTTGGGTATCACAAATAGGTTGTCCCAAACCGTCTTCAAAGATACGCAAGGCAGTGGACGTGCCTTGCTTCTGTATCGCTAACGGAGCCGATAGACCGTCCAAGTAGCGAGCGATGTCGTCAACTAAGAGCGCGTGAGAGACGATCGCCAAGACCGTTGGCAACGTCTCGAGCGCTTCTTCATCCAATACAGTCGACGTCGTCGGCTGCAACTGGATCCTCGACAGCTCTTTCCTGCCATGGCCATATCGTACTTCCTGCTGGAAGAGCAGGAGACAGTAGCGACTCATGTAGGCTAGATACGCCTCCTGTTGTTCTTTCGATCGAGGACCAATGACGTTGGCATCTAGCACTTGACTATTAGCGTTCGAGACACTCTCGGCGTCTACGAGTCGCACGAAGAGTCTGTAGTTGTCACCAATGTCTAGCTGTAGTTCGTCATCTAGAACGTCAATGACATGAGACGCAGCCATGTTAGCTGGATCACGTAACGCGCCATTCAATAGTGTCTGGAAGAGCTCTTCACAAAAGACAGAAAACTGGACAGCTCGTAAGACACCAGCATTATGTTCCTGCAGGACTTTGACATCATCGTCTTTGTTCTCCATCTTTTCCAACTCTTCTTTCGATAGTTTCGGAAGTGGTGGAGATGGAAGAGTGAATTGTCCCGAGACGTTCACATCGGTCGCGACGATCTGTGCTTGTAACGTACGAGGTGAGTACTCTTCCGGTTTCTTTACACGAACTAACCCTTTTTCCGTACGACCTAATTCGGCATACGAGAGCTCTGCGATACTACGTGTCTGTGGCTGGAACGTCGAACCAGAGCTTTGGAAGCTGCAGTCGACTGCGAGAGGTTCTCCGGCTCGAAATGGTTTTGGAATCGTACCGTGCAATGGAGCGCACACCTTCCATCGTTCTAGGAGATGTGAAAGGCCTTGGAAGAAGACGCTTTCTTTGCCAATAGTAGATGATAACGAGTCGACACCACGAAGGAGGATGCTGCTGGCGTCCTGCACTTGTGTCGTCTTGCGTTCGATCAGGTACTCTAGATCCTCTGGCTTGGGCGCCGTATTCTCCCGAATGCAACGCATCTCTTCCAGGTACTCATGTCGACGTATGAGGTCGATGGAGTTAATGAGCTGATGTAATTCTGCCGTCGCAGCCTGTAGTTCATTCACCACTGGACGATAGTACACTCTCGGATCAATGACATCCTCTTCCTCCACACTCGCATCTTTCGTCCCCTCCTCCGACTCATCTTTCTTTTCATTACGCACACGTTCCAACTCTTGAATCGAGTGCATGAATAGCTGAGCATCCGTAAAGTCTCTACGAACGGAACATGAGGCCTCTATTCCAATAAAAACTACTTATATAAAGACCCTACGGCTGCAACACTTCTTCTCCTTGCTCCGTCACCATCTCGACGGGTTTAAAATCCGTCGGATACAGCGTCACGCCGACATCCTCCGAGCTCATCGTCCTCCTCTTCCTCTACGATCAAGTGGCTCGTGGGCTATTCGGTGGTACAATACTGGATCAAACGGTACAAATCGATCGTAACTTCATTTTCCATGTTAGCTCGAGCCGTACTTTAATTTCGCGACTTGGATGGCGCTTTTGACCATATTAATCGCTCGCACGCGATCCTGTCGCAATACACTGAACGATATCAAGCCTATTAACTGTCCTTTTCGATCCACGGCCGCACCGCCACTAAAGCCATTATCGAGCTGCGCTGCCGTCCGTAGCATCGCCTTATCGATTTCTTCACCGTCAAATTCTTGGCTGTCCGTCCCAGAGCAAATTGCATGATGCACCGTAATGGTATTATGGCCACTACTCGGGTACCCGAACATCCACATTTCGTCTCCAGGTTCAATATTATTCGAATTCCCGACGCCAACGGGTGTCAATTTCTTCTCCAAATCCACGGCGCCGGCGATACGCGTGACGCTCCACTTCTTCGCAATCATCCGATCGGTCACGTCACCAATGTAGAGTCCACTGGGTGGATCTGACACGACTTCAGCTTCAATCTGCAGCAATGCATAGTCCAATTCTTCATTACAACACTCTGGTATCGCACGTGCTTGGTACTTCCACAACGGAGGCAAAGACGTTGACTCCGTAGGTGCAACGAGGATCATAAAGTCTTGACTATAGACACAGTCAAAGGTTTCGCCTTGGAGAACATGATGTGCTGTCGCGATGAGGCCCTTTTCATGGATCACAAT
Organism: Salisapilia sapeloensis; assembly: GCA_023334545.1. Taxonomy (NCBI): domain Eukaryota; phylum Oomycota; class Peronosporomycetes; order Peronosporales; family Salisapiliaceae; genus Salisapilia; species Salisapilia sapeloensis. The sequence continues at coordinate 39,923 of JAADVB010000033.1, forward strand.
GCCACTCCCGACGTTACAGAGCTCACCGTCGTTTGTTAAGATAGCTACACGCACAGCAGACTGTTGTACTCGTCGTACCAGATGTGCGCGATAGTGTTTCATCTGCGCTTTCTTCTGTTTAAACTTGGCGACAGGCGTCACGGGTGTCGTCTCACTTGCGCGTACTTCGTCGTCTTCATCATCATTAAAGTCAGCAAGACATGCCGCGGCATTTAGGAGTTTCATACGAGGTCCAAACGGGATACCCAAGTCCCGCAAGTGTCCTGCGTTCATAAGACAAAGCGATTCGATATCGATTTCCTCTTGTTCGAACAACGGAGCGTACTTGCTTAGACCGAGAGACGCAAGTAGATTCGACATGACTAGGAAACTCTTCTTCTTCTCGGCTGCTTTCCGAGCTGTCCATCGAATAGCGAATTTATTTTTCCAGGACAATCCGTCGAAGCCGACGCCATGGATTTCACGTTGGAAAGCTATGACACTCTCTCGTTGCGGGTGATTCTCATCGTCCCCAAACTCGCGGACGTAGAGTGGACGCCAGATCACATCTAGCATCGCGCGCTTGTACCAGAATCGACATGCCATACTTGCTAGACACACGTCGACGTGGTTGAGGAAGCTGAGCATGTGGGCAAAGACACCTCGTGGCACCCAGACTTTAAGTGCAATGCTGTTCATCGGAGGCTGGTTGCCCGCGAGGACCTTGGGAAAGCACGGCTCACACACGCGGGACTTATGGGCGTGTCCTGGTAGCGCAGCTTTGTACCGCGAGCAAGTCGCGCAGAAGAGGAGACCGCAGCGACGACATCTGTGAGATCGACGAAGGAGAGAGAACTTGGAGGAGCAGTGCGCGCATCGATTGCGACTCCCTGGCGTCCATTTGTCCATCAAGTTATTCGATGCAGCAGACATGGTTGAGAGGACACTAGAGACGGTAGACGTACGAGCACTTCGGTTCATGATAGGATTGGGAAAAGCTTCATCTGCACTCAGGGGATACGTTGTCGATCCGACCGAGTTCTGTCGACTGCGTTCGTAGGACGAACCGACTGAGTGTTGACGAGACCGCTCGGTCGGAAGCGCTGCGTTGTTGTACTGGAGCGCATACGCTGATCCATTACGGCTTCGAGATGATGGCGTGGATGCCGTGGGCGTCCCGAGGCTCATGGACCGCAGGGCTTGCGGCGGCGGCGGCATCTGACCTTGGTCCATGGCTGGCTTTTTCAAAGTGTTTCGACAGGGAGTTTGTATGCGTCAAAAGTTTTCGCATCGAAAAGTCCGGAAGAGTTGACTTGCGACTTGATGGAGGCAGAGGCCATGGACGTTATCAACTCCACGTGTTGACTAGCCCGTTTTTACATGTCTATTGTCACGACCTTTGTCGAGATCTGCATGGATCTCTAGTTCAAAATGTAGGAATAAATGGGTACACTTGAAGTGTAAGGATTGGAGTACTTGATGTCTACTATTGCTACTCGATTCTACTTTACCACGATACCTCATTGGATCTGTAGTAGCGAATGTGCCTAGTCTATACGAAAATCGAATGGGAATCCTTTCACTTTGTTTGTCAGGAGGTGTGCATGTCTTCTATAGGTAAAACTGTACGTAGAAGCCATGAAAAGGTGGTCGAAAAGAAAGAAAGTTGTGGTAGTGCAGGATGATGTAGAAAGCTTATTAAAGATCCATGTACGGAAGCCTTCGATCGCTGTGAGTGCTATTGCGAACCTACGACTGATCAGATGTGGCGACGACTGTAAGGTCTCGCGCATATCCTGGATCGAACCCAGCTTTCGACGGATGCAATACCGCAGTCGATGGAACATCGAGTTGAAGCAAGAGATTCGCTTCGCAAACAAACTCGTTTATGACTACTTCAAGTAGATCCTAGTTACTGGTATCTTCACATTGGACGACAATGAAGAAAGAATCAAGGAATGATGTCGTGATTCCATGCTAACCAGACCATGATCCGATCGGAAATGCAAAGGAACGTCGATCACTCCGCTCACGATTCGATCGACGAGTATATATCAACCTCATGATTGAAACCAAGGTCCTTAAATTTGATTATATCCCACTATAATTCGAAACTCAAAACGAATGAGCACAAGATACACGCACATAGGATCCTCTAAAAGATTTTATGATAGATATGCACGCGCACGAGAGAGATAAAATCCAAAAATAGCAATCCACCCTCCTCACCTTATACGGAGCTCCTTGCCACGCGGCCACCCCCAACTTCAAATTGTCTCGTCGTAGGCATCTAATATTACAGGTTCCTTGTCGCATACGCTCTATACATAAAACCTTTTATAAAGTATGATATATCACAGTTCCATCGTATTTCGAAATAGATCAGTGCCCTGGCTTCAGGCCCACAATTAAAAGTCCGGATCAGCGAGCAAGTAGATATGCCATCGCCCAACAAGGATGACGTCGAGCTATCGGAGAATGAGATCCGTTCCATGCTTCTAGGCCCGAACGGCAACTTGACGCGTGATTTCGAGGCCGTGCTCACGAAACTCTTCATCTCGTTCTTGGAGCAGCCGACGGATCGCAGTCTCACCCTCGACAAGCTCCGTGAGTTCAGCAAAGTCTGCAACGACGGCAAGCAGTTCTCGGACGACGAGATCAAGGAGATCCAGACGTACTTCCAGTGCGATGACAAGCGCGGACTCACTTTGAAAGGGTTCAAAGACATGTACCATACGCAATCGAGCGCCGAGCCATTGGAGACGTGGCGTGACATGAAGAAGCTAGGCTACGCGCAAGACCTGCTGGACCGACGGGAGAAGGCTCTTCACTGCCGTGTGTGTGACGCACCGTCGAACCTTGTTTGCTCTCGTTGCAAGACGGTGCGTTACTGTGGTGCGGAGTGTCAGAAGAAGGATTGGAAGAATGCGCATAAGAATGCTTGCAAACCTCTCTAACTAGCGTGGAGAATGTAGACTTTGTGAGAGGGAAATAAAGACACGTTTGTTTTTTTCTAGTCTAAAGATACGCCCGTGTACTTTTCAAAGTTACTTTGGCTCTCGAGTACTTGTGCTACTTGCAACATGGCATCTTCTCGTCCATGGCCGCTTAACACTTGTAGGCCGAGTGGAAGGTTGGAAGTCTTTGTTAAGGCAGTAGGGACGGAGAGAGCAGGGATGCCAGCCATGTTCGCCGGGACGGTCATCACGTCGTTCAAGTACATAGCGACCGGGTCGTCAGACTCCTGCATCTCCTTCATATCGAGCGGACCTGATGGCGTTGTGGGTGTCAACAACGCGTCGACTTGTTCAAAGCACGACTCAAAGTCCTGTCGAATGCGTTGACGAAGGAGGACAGCGCGTTCGTAGTAGTCGCTCATGGCGCCAGCTGATAGGACGAATGTACCGGACAAGATACGTCGCTGTACTTCGTCTCCAAAGCCTTCGGATCGAGTACGTTTGTACAGGTCATGGAGAGCATCAGACTGATCGTTAATCGATTCCAACGGTATGTCCTTGGCTCTATATAATGTGTGAGATCAAGACGGCCGAAATGGAATGTAAAGTCTACCGATGGCCGTAGCGAACACCGTCATAACGAGATAGATTGGAGGATGCCTCTGCACAAGCGATGATGTAGTAGGCGGGGATACATGTCTTTGTCATGGGTAAGGAAACCTCGACGACCGTTGCTCCTATTCATAATTGTCAATATATCGTAGGCGTTATCCTATGTAACATGTAGTCGTACCTGCATCTTTCAGGTGTTTAATGCCTTGGTCCCAGACGTCGATAATCTCCTGTGGTAGTTCTTCGACAAAATATTCCTTTGGAACACCAATGCGTACACCTTCTAGCGACGTGACCTGACTCTTGCGAACGTCCGAACACTAGTGCACATGGCATGAGCTAGAGTCACGAATGAAAGGAAGATGGTCGTACCCAATCGACAGGTAGTGGGGTTTGCATGCATGTCGAGTCTTTGTCGTCTGGACCGCTCATGGCCTCTAGCACGACAGCAGCATCGGCCACTGTGCGTGTAAATACGCCTGGAGTGTCCAAGGAACTTGCGTACGAGATCATGCCATGGCGTGAAATACGTCCATAGGAAGGTTTAGTGCCAACGACACCGCAGTACGCTGCTGGCTATAGCCATATATTCATCAGATAGATTCGTATACAAGGAAGAAAAGGAGCGTACTTGTCGAACAGATCCACCAGTATCGGATCCAAGAGCAGCAAAGCAGCACCCAGAGGCAATGGCGGCGGCACTGCCACCAGAGCTACCACCAGCTACGATCTGCTTGTCTTTGGGTGACCACGGATTGATTGTGGCTCCATGGTACGAGTAGACTGTTGCAGATCCCATGGCGAACTCATCCATGTTCAATTTGCCAAGCGGAATGGCTCCTTTATTCAACAGGTTGGCCGTCGCGGTGGATTCGTATGGAGCAACAAAGTCTAGCGAGTGGCATTAGCAGCGATAGACGATGGATCTAGTGTATCATGAATATCGTACTGCTGAGCATTTTGGACGAAGCAGTGGTCGGTGTGTCCTTCATGCAAAAGATGTCTTTAACACCGATGGGAATGCCATCTAAAGGACCGAATGCAGCGTTCTTGGCACGTCTGTCATCCGAATCCTGCGCAAGCGATCGAGCTCGATCAAAGTCTGTGTGGACAAACATGTTGAGCGACTTGGTTGCTTCAATCTGACGAATGCAAGCTTCCGTGAGCTCCATGGCAGTCGTTTGTCCACTTTGCAGTGCTTTGGATGCCTCCATTAAGCTCTTGCGAGTCCAGTCACTCGCATATCGCTGCTGTAGACTCGCCATACTAGATCTAGCGGAGCTCCATCTAGTTGCGTACACATTGCATATCACATACTTGTACTGGAAAGCATTTATTTCATTGCAAAAGTACCTTAGTCGTCTAGCAGAAGGTAGTACTCTCATCCTGAGCTCAATCTCCACGTCAGGTCACTTGGATGTCCAAACGTCTCGTAATACATCGTTTATTTCGATACAAAGTCTCGTTCGTGATTGCATTTCGGACCTTTTTCTCATTGGTAGAAAATTTAAGTTTAAGCTTTGATTGGCTGAAAACCCCTCTGATCGACGACTGGCGGAGGTGGACACCAAAAGCACGCATCGCTTCCATTCCCAAGCTAAAGCACCGACAATCAGGTATGTTCATGTCCATGTATGGCCATGTAGATGCATTTTCATTTACAATTTGTCTATTAGAATGGGTTCCGACACTCTCACGTGGCTCGTCACCAAGAAGACTTCTTCCTTCCGTGTGAAGCGCGACAAGGCCGAGTTCTCGGCTGAGCCGTTCAACCTCATGAACCGCAACTGCGAAAAGTTCTCCGGTTTCTCTGCTGTCAAGGGTGCTGACATTGCCCTTAAGGACGGCAAGATCAACTTGACCACCAAGAAGGTCAAGCACCCGCAGCAGCCTGCCAAGGCTCGTCACGTCGTCCCGCTCCGTAAGGGCGCTCGTGCTGGTGCCAAGACCATTGACGCCAACATCGCCAAGAACCACTACCGTGCGGACCTCCGTTCTGCTGCTTTGGCTCGCTGGTCGCGTCTCAGCACCGTCTCCAAGATCGAGAAGGGTGCGTCCTGTCGTTGTTTCTACCTCATGATCCTCTTGTACTTACACGACTGTAGGTGTCCTGAAGAAGCGTGCTATCCGCAGCCGTCGCGTCAAGGCCTAAGTATCTCTTGCCTGGGCAGTGTCCATGAGTACGAATCTACGAGACGTAGGTTTTGCTCGTGGCGTGAGGGGATAAGTAAAACAAGGGAAATACAGGGAACTACAGGTGCTTGTTTCTCTACTTTGGAACGGAATTGTTGTCAGTTGGATAGAAGCAGTTTTTACCTTGTTGTAACTTTCGTTGACCAGTCGCTTTCATTTGACCATGCCTGGGTTACGCCTCCAATCGGAGCAACCAGACGCCTCGGTCGTGCATGACTTACGGTCGTCTCGAACGTTGCTTGGGAAAGGAGCGTCATGTGATGTGGTCGTAAATGGTAATGACGTCCAGGACGTACATGCGGTGATCCAATTGGACGCTGGAAAACATGCTCGGCTCGTTCCATTATCCGGTACGAATGGACCGTGCTATCTTAATGGGAACTTAGTGCATCCTGATGGGATGGTGATTGCCCATGGAGATCAAATTACTCTAGGAGATACTTCCGAGCCGCTCTACTTTGATGACTATAAGAATGAACAACCATCGAGTACCACATCGCCTCATTACTCGGTGGACTCTACTCGGCAGTCGACATCATTAAAAAGTGTCGAGTTCCGTCGAGCTTTAAATGCTTTACGAGGAGACAAATCCACAAAGGCACGTCGTTCAGTACTAGCGAATTCATCTTTTAATGCCAGGCGTAGACAGGAAGGTAGTTCAGCCTCAAGTTCCAAGGACCAACTAAATCGGTTTTTAGCAGAAGCTTCCTCGGACTCTGTCTTGAGTAACTTTGTAGATAAGAAACTCGGTAGAAGTCAAGGAAAGGAATCTCGACGGAAATTGTCTGTCTTGGAACCTCCTCCGTCGCTATCGTCTTCAGCTGTCTCGTCGGTCAGATCTTCTATTGAGAGTCAAAAGAATCGTGAGCAATTGAATGAGCCTAAGAGCTCAAGAATGCTGTCAACAAAAGAGCGAAACCAAGCTGAATTAGAAAAACTACGACTCTCGCAGCAAGTTCGGGAAATCAACAAAGTATGAATGTTACATAGCTACCCGTCATCCATTGATTACTTTGATGACTCTTGCAGGTACTAAACGGATCGCTCGACTTTAAATCAAGCTATCTCAGTGAAGACAAAATCAATCCATCCATCCAAAGCTCGATAAAAGATCAAAGCAGCATGGGATCACGCCATGCAATTGGCAATGAATTCGTGCATTCGTCATCCATTTCCCAAGCCAAGTTTCTACAGCGACGGAAATCACTGGTAGACAGCACCAGCTCTCACAATCTGCATAAAACTTTACTTCAAAGCACGGAGAGCCAAGATGATCTTGCCCACAAGGGCGACAAGAAAGATTGTGGCCCCACATTGGTAGATAAAGCTGTGGGATCATCAAAACCAATGGAGTTACCACTTCCATCGGTCGATCCTAAAGATAAATCCCATCAACGCACTCGTTTGCATCAAATGGCGATTGATAAATTTATTCGAAACAAGCAGCGTGAAATTGTAAGCGATGCTTATGTGCAGTGGGTGCGTAGCGTTCGTATCTACAAAGAGCGGCAACATCATCTGCAAATACAACTTAAAAACGTTTATACTCGATTGCAAAGATATAATCGAAAGGATACTTTTCATGCATGGCGAAATTTGATGGTACACCACGACACTCTTCTGGAGAATAGGCTCACGACGATGAGAGCTCATGTGGATCGAAGGCGATTGTCAAATATGTGGCATGGATGGATGCATCATATCTCGGATATTAAACGAAAGCATTCAATTCTTCGGCTACTGATCCTTCAGCGAAGGAAAAATGTGTTACGTGGTGGGATGAAGAAGTGGCTATCTCTCGTAGCTCCTTCCTCTGACCCACATGTGAACGATGATGAACGGGATGAGCTAATGTGCCGCATAATTGATCAAAGCCTTCGAAAGAGAGTTGTCCAACGGTACTTAAGCCAATGGAAGGAATGTGTTCAAGCACATAGGAGACGTTCAAAGCAGTTAAAAGGTGTTTTGGCACTTCTCGCTGTTAAAAGGAAATTGAAGTGGTGGCACGTGTGGCGACAGAATGCTTACAATGTGAAGATCTCTTTGGAGGTACAACAGGGAGCTAAGGAATACATGACACTGAAAGGAGAGTGGCAAAGACAGAAGCAGCGTGTTGAAGAAGGTGAACGTAAAATTCAAGCTCTGCATCAAAAGTTATCGATGGCAGAGCACCAGTGTGACGAGTTAAAGAGAAGTCACAACCAAGCTGAGCCACAAGAGGTACAAAAAGCTATACACCTACTTTTATATCAGTAAGCCAACGCCATTATGTTTTGTACTAGAAAATAGACAAGAAGAATTGCAAGCGTATCAAGCAGTTTCTCGAAGAGACAGTGTCTCAGGTACAAATCCTCGTATTGATCCGAAAATAAGTATGAATACTAACGGTGTGCCCCAAAGACGGATAATCATATTTTCACACTCAGCTCGAAGCTGGAGGAACTAGTGGAGCTCTCTGACGTTGATGTAAAACGAGCTCAGCTTCAAGCTGCTTCTGTACGTAACGCATTCAGCCTAATTCTTGTAGATTATAATTTGAAATGTGCTGTAGTTCTTAGTGGAGACGATGGTCGACCAGAAAGTCAAGATCGCAGAAACAGAGGTACAAGAGCTCCACAGCATCCGAGATAGCCTCATCAACAGAGCTGCCTTAGCAGAAGCTCCTGTACCCACGGATTTGGACATCAATGAATTTCTCGAGAACAGCAAAAGCGGGTACATGTTCGCTATCGTAAAGCAGGTACGAGAGCCTGTAGCATCACCCTGATGAAGTTGATTAAACAAGTATAAATTATTTAGCGTCTTAAGAGGTACACTCAATTGCTGCAAGGAATAGCAGAACTGGCGGCAATGGATGCAGATGGCGAAGCTGATGGAGGAAAACTACGACACGCCATGTACTTGGTTCAAACTGTCGGGCGACGGGCCTCGGCGCATTTGACAACGATGGTTCAGTTACATTACAACAGTAGGATGGATAAGTCAGATCCACCGTCACTAGCTCGAAAGGCATAATACATCTATTAAAAGTCAAGCAGTAACTGCGCTAGTATTTGCTCTACATGTCGTGGCTCGACGGTATCTGCGTCATCTACCATAGCCTCCACCTGTGCTCTATGCAAAGCTTCGATTACGAAAAGCTTGAGGTATTCACTACTAAGTTTCAGTGCATCCTGGTTAATCTTGGTAACTTGCGTAGCTGCTGATCGAATATCGTCCCTGGCATTCCTGTCACTCTCATCGTCGCTACCATCCACACTAATGATTTCCGTTGCGTTTTCTTTTTCCTCCGCAGTCACCGCATTTTCTTGTGCCTCCCAGACCTGTCGAAAGATGCGTTCAACGACACTCTTCTTCAGGCTCATCACTCGTCTGCTTAGCTTGTCTGATATGTTGTTTGGTAGTCATTTTATCCGGACAGACACCAACTATATGCATTATTCTGAAATGGCATTTTCTCGTCTATCTACTTCGATATAATCGCTCTGCTCCTGCATACCTCAACTAGCCTTTTGCATGAGCTTCAATAAGATAGACGTATGCAGATCGAACTCTTCTGCAATGCTCATGAGTTTACTTTTCAATCCCATAGTATATTCAAGTACATTGCATTGCGGGAGTCCCATATATTAATCAAGTTTAATTGTCGTGACGGATCCATATCCAAACGCACTTGAACATCAAGAGATAAGATGAGCAAGAGAGTGATCGTAGTTGGCTCTGTGAACGCCGATATTGTCGTCGAGCTAGAACGTCTACCGCAGCGTGGTGAGACTGTGTCCTCAAGCAAACCGGACACAGGTCGTTTCTTCCCAGGGGGTAAAGGTGCAAACCAAGCTGCAGCCGCTGCCAACCTGATTTCGAGCGAATCCTCACTCGAAGGATGCTCCTTTGCTGGTCAATTCGGTCAAGATGTGCATGGGAATGCATTGCAAAAAGCACTTTCAGATGTAGGTGTCGATCTCTCACTGTCATCTACTCAAGACACTCCTTCCGGTCAAGCTTTCGTCTTCGTGTATCCAGATGGAGACAATTCCATCGTCATTGTAGGCGGTGCAAATGCCCAATGGCCATCTCCTCTACCAGAAAAACTATCTAGAGCAATTCAAGATGCATCCATCGTTCTGCTCCAGACCGAAATCCCTGCTCAGGTCAATGCCGAAGTCGCCCGCGTCGCGTCCGAAGCTGGCGTATCGGTCATGTGGGATACGGGAGGAGAGGACCGTCCGATCGACGCATCGCTACTTCCTTACATCACCTACCTCTGTCCGAACGAAAGTGAATTGGCTCGACTGTCTAACATGAAGGTCGAGACTAAGGACGATGCAATCGCTGCCGCGAGGTCCATGCAGTCTCAAGGCGCCAACCACTTCTTGGTGACGCTTGGATCGTCCGGATCGGTCTTCATCCCATCCGACTCCAACCAAGAAATCGTCTACCAGCCTTGTTACAAAGTAGACAACGTCGTCGACACCACAGGCGCAGGTGACTGCTACCGAGCTGCATTTGCTGTCGCGATTGCCGAAGGCAAGTCGATCCAAGTGAGCATGCAGCAGGCTGCTGCTGCAAGTGCTTTGTGCGTGCAGGTACAAGGTGCGATGCCGAGCATGCCGACTCCGTCTCAAGTCTCGACGTTCTTGAAAGAATAACAACAAGACAAAATAGTCTGCTCGTTCGTCTTTACTTATATGTTACACAATATAACGAACGCTCATGCTAGTTGGATCTCCGATGATTGCTCCGGATATGATATGACGCTGCTCGTTCTCGACTCGACTGGACTTTGATAGTTCTTCCAACGACTTTCAAAGTATGGACGACGAGCTTCTAATCCTTTGGGAGTTATCTGATAGACACTAAAGGATAAACGTAGCTGAGGCACGACGTGGTCACCTAGGAATGACACGGTGACAGGATGATTTAGCTCGCCTGTATTCGCACGGATCCAATCGGCGACACGGCGAGTGGCACAGATCTGACCACCAGTACCGACGTCTGTGACTTCACTTGCGAATACTTCCGACATGCCAGTGTACGTGACATTACCAGTGACCGAGTGTGTGCTACGTACGAGTACGCCGTCACTCGGATCTGCGGCGTGGATACCCATGCGGACACGTAAGCCATTGAACGTCCACTTGATCGTCTTGTTTCGATCCATATACTTCACTTTTGCCTTCTCCCGCTTTGTCGCTGGGATGGCATTATGAAGTGCCTTGGGCCACTTGGCACACAATAGTTCGAATTGAACGGCAGAACAATAGTCTACAGCTTCCTGGATTGTGTGGAAAGCGAGTTGGAAGGCATCACCCACAGTCGTGATCTCATATCCGTGATGTAACGGAAGTAGTGCTCGTATCAATTCATCATGCAGTTCATTCGCGACAGACATAATTTCTCCGTCCTTGAGACCCCATAGAGCAGTGGAGGACTCAATGTCTGTGTAGACAAAGACAGGGTAGGCACTTGGGGCGTCGTAGAGTGGGATGTCAATAGGTGGCATGATGGCGTTGTTCATATTCGTCGGTAGTCGATCTGCATACTTTTCAGGTAAATATCGTTGGAAGAGGTGGAAGACCCACTCTTGACTGCATCCGATGGCTATGGAGAGAGCTGTCCCAGAGTTGTTGAATAGAAGCGTGCTGATGCCAATGATAGGTGCTGGGATATCGACGTCGAAGTCGGACGAGACGAGGATGATCGTAATGACTTGATACTGGAGAGAGAAGAGTCCGTAGACGACCCTATGGGTAGATTATTAGGCAGAGAAGAGAGTAGTGGTCTAGTGACAGACTTACATGATCGCTCGAATGCGTTTGTAGAGAGGTGAGGCAACTTGGTCGCCTTGGATCGAAGCATATTTGCGTCCAGTGAGGTTGAGATTGATGAGGACAGAGCTGACGTAGACGAGTGCGACGGCTTGGACGGTGTTGCCACTGACGATGACGCGCGTAAAATTGGCAAAGAAGCCTTTGTTCATGGCTGTGTACACCGTCTCGGCTGCGAAGAAGGCGATGATGGCGACATGTATCCAGATGCAATAGTGACGAACCGTCCGGCGCTCACGCTGGATGCCACGGTCCATGGACCGACGTGCAAGCTTGGACAGTTCGTGCGTCATTGGTAGCATCCACAAGGAGGATGCCATGAGAGCTGTGTCACCCATGACGACAATGACGGACAGCCAAGGTCGACTTAGGTCGGTGAATAGAGCTGCGTCACTGAGTCCAATGGCGTCATGGTAGGTCGTGTGGGAGCCATCGCCTTGATTTGATTCGTCCGCCGTCGGTTCGTCTCCTTCAATTAACGAATTCAAGTAGAAGATGCCTCGGAACAGAGACCATAGGCATAAATAGAAGAAGAAGACGACGAGTAGGAATTGGACAGCCGAGGACCGGATGTGGGAATGGAGGTACAAGTGGAAAGTGACGGCGCCAGCAGAGAGACTGGAGATAATGAGTGAGATGGAATATAAGAGACTCCAGAACAGCATGATGCAAATAGAGTGAGCAGCCGTCCGGCAACGGTCGGCTTCCACAGAGCTAAATGGAAAGGAGTCAGAGTTGGATAGGATTCGGCAACTGGAGTGACTCTCTTTCAGTATAGGAATGAATTGAGATGAGGTTGGATGGCCACATTTCTTGCCGTTAGGTGTTACGATGGCACGAACCGTTTAAAACGAGTGCCGAGGCGACCGCAATCGCCGACCAAGCTTTGATTTGTGGCGAAAATTCTCACCACAATGCAGCGAATACCTACACATTTCGAAGTTGGCCATTAGGGTAGCGCATTACTGCTCTCGTTAAAAAATCGTAGTGATGAATTTAAAAAAATGGTCATGCAGGGGCTCGAACCCTGGACCGCAGCGTTATTAGCACTGTGCTCTACCGACTGAGCTACACGACCATGTTGACCATGAGTACTAAATTACATTATATAAATTAGTTTTTAAGATTTGAAGTTACTTCAATAATCGCCGTGGTACTTGAAGTAGAAAATGTATGACGGAATTTGACTAGGCTGGACGAATCAATCAGCTAGCTGTTGAGATAAGACTGGTAGGTAAAGAACGATGAGGATGTCTGGGCAATTTAAACTGATTTAATGCATTATCTAGTAGTCATGCAGTGTATGCGAGCAATGGCAAGAGTCTGGCATGTTTGTGATAGAAATTTCAGTTTAGTGGTGAAAGCGAATCGAGTTTTCCATTCAATGATAACGATTTTTAGTCTATAGGGAGATGCTACATCTCCTTTCATGTACCCAAGGTGTCTTTACTATCGGAGCAGGTATCCTACTAAAATTGGTGTCGGATCAGACTATCGCGACACGTTATTGAAGCTGAGCAACATAGTTTGAAGTAGCTCTACAGTACACATATCTTAAGGCGATACTATCCAGTGTAAACATGGCCATTGAACTTTGGGTTTTTGGTCTTCTCTTACAATAAAGTTGTCTCTAGCAAAAACTTAAGGGCGTGTTCGTGTTAGTTGGTATTCGATTTTAACTGGGCATTAGTTTGTTTTCAAAACCACATCGTGTTCGCGTTGGGTAAAGTTTAATTGTATAAAAAATTTACTAAGTGTTGTTATTTTCTGAGATGCGTTTATCTTACTTCGTATGCCAGAAACTGGTCGCGATCAGTTTGTTGTAGAAAGTGGTTTTCAACCGGTTTAAATTAAATGTTACCACGAATCGGGCCAGTTTCAGCTCAAACAAACTCGGCCTTAGTTGTCTATTAGCAACAACTGCATGCACAAATATATGTTTCTATATTTTAAATTATGTAGAAGAAATGTATTCTCCTATAGCTCAGTTGGTAGAGCGTATGACTGTTAATCATAAGGTCGCTGGTTCAAGCCCAGCTGGGAGAGTTACTTTTTCATCTTTTATACTTTGCAATTGAATTAGAAATTACTTTTATTTACAGTTGCAGGTGGATTGCACTCTTCTTTTTTACGCTGGCACATTCTGGCTTGTTCTGCCTCTTTGTATCTGTCCAAGAAATTATTTCAGATTAATATGAGTGAAATGATAAAGATGAAGATATACCGATCAACATTTAGTACGTCATCAGGGACAATTGGACCTTGGTCTATAATCGCTACAATAAAGTTTGTTATGCAAGTGAATTTATGCTTCAGGCCGCACTACTCGGATGTATTGAAGCCGTCTTTGGGCATTTTATCTGGCGGTAAAGTGCCCATAAAGAAGCAAAGTCTATAGGGTTCTGCCCATCGAGCATACCACGATCAATACTAATACTCTGGCTATCCCACTATCTTATAGCATATCTTAGGGGCAGACGGTACTCTACAAACGTGAAAGCTTAAATGCTCATGTATCCATAAGTAGATTTAACCGCGTTTCTTCGATTTAGCATAAAAAACGGAGTGTTTCCTAATTTCTAGCCTACAGTGGACGTCAGGGAAAAAAGTCACACCTACTTACTACTGATATATTCTCTGTAGTCTCCTCAGTCATCTAAAATCAGTGACAAAGATCACCGGTAGCCTCGCGCTTTTTAAATGAATCAATGGCTTATTTTACATCTATTCACTTAGCAGGTTTTGCTTGAGATTGAAAAACCTACCTTCAGCCCGCGCAAGCAAGAGTTGTATCATAGACCCGAGTGCCTAGTTTCTCGCTAATTATTACTGCATCCAACCGATGCAAAAAGTAACAAAGAATTTGCGCCGTCCGGGAATCGAACCCGGGGCATCTCGATGGCAACGAGATATTTTACCACTAAACCAACGGCGCTTGTTGAAACCCTGATGTACAAATAAATATAGAAAGTAATTATAGAAAACACATATAAAGCTGTTTGGACATCAATTTTGTCAACGAAATGGTCAACTCGAACGGCGGTCAGTGGGGCTCTACGAATGAACCACCACCACTAATGTATCACGTCGCCAGGTTTCTGGAGGAATCCAGAGAAGATTGTCTGAAGAAATCAGTCGTTGCATCCGTCGTCGGAGCCGGTATGGGTGTCGGCCTCGGCACTTTTCTTGGCACGTTCGAGGGTGCGCATGGAGAGTTGGTAGGAAAGAATATGCGAGAGCAGGTAGGCTATCTTTGTTGCAATCATATAGTTTACATGAATGATCTGATGACATATAAACGAATCTACAGCTATACAATGGCTTTAGAACCTCCATCATTGCAAGCTTTAAGCGTAGTGTCTACTTTTCCAAGGTACGAGCTAGTCTACACGAAGTGTGCGAAATTTTCTTAATTTGACTTAATATGCAGGACTTTGCTGTTGTGGGTTTCATCTTCGCAGGACTTGAATGTGTCATTGAGCGTGAGCGTGCATCCCACGACATTTACAATACGATCATTGCTGGCGGTACTGCTGGAGGAGCTATGGGCATCTGGGGCGCTCGCAAAGCTGGACGACAGAGTACACTTCCTCACACTTCTTTGAACCTGTACTTACCATCACCAACTCACTCCATTTGTGTCGTAGTGATGCTTCGTCAGTCCGCCAAGGGTGCGTTAGGATTTGCGGCCATTGGAGTAATTTTCGAGAAGGCGCTAGAGCACTATGCTTAATAGATTTCAACATAGACTTTGTCAATTGTTTGAGCTGTATTAGCAATGCACTTCGTTCAAGTTGCCATGCAAATAGACTGTTCGCATGCACTAAGCAATTTCAAATAAAAGTTCATGATTGTATGTTTCGTCAGTCGAAGACTCGCCTGCTTGATCTGAGTCTTCTCCATTTTGACGAGTGCATCGAAGCAAAATTACATTTCGTGGCGGAGAAGGAGGAGATACGTCATAAGCAGACACAGCATTCTTCACGTTGCCTTCTCCTTTTGTCGGTGACTTGGTCCCTGTGCTCTTCAATTTACCCTTATCACCACTAATTGGATGAATAGGCATTTGCATGTCAGTATGCACGCCAGCTGGAGTGCACTTGACGGCGATGGCATTCATTCCTCCCTATCATTGATCCAATTGTAGCGTTATGATCCATTTTAGTATACAGGATATAGGGACATTCGTACGGCTGAGATGAGGAAAGATACATTTGATGGTTGGCTTTCAAGATCATTCGCTTGGGTATCGTCGTTTCCGGTCGGCTTTATGATACCTTTCGTAACGACAGTAATTTTGCCGGATTTGTCCACAAACTCGACGATCATCGGATCTGTTGTCAGATTTTGGACAAACATGTTGGCTGTCATGCTCGGGTCAATTGCCTGGATTATAAATTTGTTTACTACGTGTGTATATGCAGTGTAGCAAGTGTGAACGAAAGACAAACCGTTGGAGATGGCTTGAATGTAAGGCAACTAGGAGTTATAGCAATAGGAGATGGCGTAGTTTCTTCTCCGATGCCTTTACCGTTTGCGTCAGCAGTGCCTTCGTCTAACTCTATATTTGCCTCTTCTTCATCATTCTCCTCAACGTATTCACCACTGTCCAAAATGTTCATGCGATTGCTTCGTTTGCGAGTTGGAGACATTGCAGTCATGTCTTCTGTGCTTAGTGGATACTTGCGATCAAATGCTGATGGCAAGGATCCATGACTCCTTTTATAAGCTGACAAGTCTAGTGATTCTTTCGCAAAACCATCAATGTGCTGTACAACTTGCGTCCAAGCAGCACCTTCTATTGGTATATTGAGGATCTGTTTCCATGAAACATGATAAGCTGTAGACTTTAGTTCCTTCAAATAAGCTACTTACCCTCCAGTCCACTCTCTCTGTCGAATGGATATCGTGGCTAAGTGGAAACCCAACGTAGAGTTTGCTCAATGAGTGACAGACACGCTGGTATTCGCGCTGGTAGTCCTGTACAAGCTCGCTTAAAGAGCTGTATTTAAGCTCTTTGTACATGAGCGTATCAACTCTACTAAGACCGAGAGCACCCCACACATTCTGCTTGTGGCGAACAGCCAAGACGATATGTCGATGTTCCGTCCCTCCAGCAACGGATTTAAAGCTAAGAGGAAAGCGTTCAAGGTCCTCAAAACTCGCGGTCAAATACGCTCCTAGAAACAAAGCTTCAAGACATTGTATCGGCAACCCATCGTTCATAATCTCCTTCGCAGTGTCGACAATGCTCTTGAAACTACGATTTTTACCTACATCAAAATACAAAGTACCAGTGTAGTTGTACCTACCAGTATAAGTTGCATAAGTGTCAAGTAAGATAAACAAGCGATAGAAGATTACTCTAATGAGCTAATAACATTCTGGATCTGATTCAATCTGGTCTTCATCGATACTTTAGAAGTGAACGAAGGCATCTTGGGTTTCGGAGGCTACAATTATCAACAGACGTAACGCAACACAGAGCAAAAATGTATGGAAACTTGGGCACTCTACCTCAGACAAACTAGTCATGGCGCGTACTTGTTCCCAAGCATCCTCAATCTCTTGACGCGTAACACTAGCCATTTCAATTGCTCAATGCAAGCGTCCGAAATCAAGAATAGAAAACACGAATGGACAAATCATGAAAACTTTCTTTGCACAAGTTATATATAACCTCTGCACGTGGGAAACGCCCATCAACGCCATCAGCCTGTCATGGTAAAGTTGATCGCGCCCTGCCTCTTGAGACGTGCAAGCACCGGGTTCTCTTCCTGGTCCTCCATCGGCTGCTGCGTCAGTTGAGCACGTAGTCCCAGTCGTCTCTCATATGTGCTTCTCGATGCATCCTCCTCCTCTTCCTCCTGATGACTTACAAACGAGTTGGACGTACGAGATCGAGGACGAGAGGAACTTGACACTGGTTGCTCGTCCTCACTCTCGGTCCAGTCGCTTTTGAAGGAAGAACAGTTCTGTGATCGAGTGCGATTACGACTCGACCAGTCGGCGCTACTCGCAGACGCCTGTCGGTCGAGAGAGAACGTCCGGTCTTGAAGTGCCGGATCGTCACCATGGTACTCAATCCCAGTGCTTCTTTGCTCCTCTGCTTTCGCTGTCTGTTCCTCAACGATCGGTTCTCCAAACAAGTTAAAGGACGAGCGATGTCGTAACTTGCGTCGTGGATCTTGCAATCCACCCATCGATGCTCGACGTCCTGCCTCTGTATCCTTCTCCACACCGTTCGTGTCCTCGAACATGGAGCTACGCATAGTGTTTTGTGGTATATCTGGAGCAGAGATATGATCGGATTGAGGACGTAGACGAGTGTTATCTTGCGGTACATTCGTCTGTCGTTGCTTTGGGAGGACACTTTCTGAAAACTGTTTCGAACGACGGCGTTGACGACGTTTGACTCGACGTACGATGACGCTTCGAGCTTCCAATAGTTCCTCTCGTTTGTTCTCGATCGGGAGTAGTCTAGCCATGGACGGGATCAAGTAGCAGCATTCGATCGCGCCTACACACCCTTGTAAGAAGGCACAGTACTCTGTCGCGTTGATTTTTCCACGACCAAAGTCTTTCGTCAAGTCTTGGAATTCACGCACACGATCCTCGTCATCGGAGACGAGTTCACGTACTTTGGAGACGATCATCTTATGCAGTTTCTTTGCATCTTTCGAGTTTTCTATTGGATCGATATGTACGTCTTCCTCCAACTCCATGGCTTGGGAGATCGTCGTTCGACGGTCGGACGGTGCTATTGGGAACACTTCATCCGATTGGGAACTTCCGGAACGATCTTGCGGATCGATGGAATGGTCTGATGGTGGTGTATCGATCAACTCAGTCTCATTACTCTTCGGATCACTCGACACGATCGGATCAATGTCCTCGTCTGTCGATACATCCGTCACATCTTTATTTTCTCCAGATATGGTAAAGAAAAAGTCAAAATCTAGTAGATGTCGGACTTTGGAGACGAGCGACGTGTCGGATGACAAGTCTGGGATGGCAAAGATGTGTTCCATGTACTTGGCCACTTCTCGTTCGACTTCATCTCGTTTCACTTTTTTCCGGAAAAGTCCTTTGCGGTCTTTCGGAAATGGAATACGTTTCATCGTTGCAGCTGGAAGGAGAGACCGGATCGATCTGTGTAATGGATGAATAGACGTTGGTTATAGACAAAGAGCTAGATGTACGTACTCATCAAACGCTTGTAATTGCGCTATTGTCTTCCACACTTTCCAACGAATACTAGGCTTATCTAGAGCTCGATTCGGAAGAACCAAGTGACAGGATACTTCCAATTCCTACAGAAAGAATTAGCTACGTCGTGGTCATGTTTGCTGGTGGTACAATGGCGGTACAATTTCTTCCGTGGCTTCCTCCTCAAGGCTCGAGGTCACCATGGCCGTGAATTTCGAATTGGCCATCTCCTCCGATGGAATGGATGTGCGTTCAAAGTCTGTAATGGCAGCATAGATAGCGTAGAACCAGGCATCCAGTGTACTCTGGTCTCGGTCTTGCAATTTAAATTTCTACTTAAACATTCAGCACGCGTTTCGTTCATCTCTCCCTGTAGTACATCAACAGTATACAAGTCATACCTTTTCTCGGCCTGTATGCCCTGCTTCATGAATGATAAAACCATCCGGAACTTGTTCCAATCGAGCTGACCTCAAGTCCGCTCGTCCGACCACTTGCTCCATCTCCTGGTCTTCCTACAATTCCCCACTAAACTCCGCTGCAATTCACTACATCAAGACTCGTATATCACCTGCGCCGAATACAATAATTCTTGTTGCTGTGGATGTAATCTCGCATGCACTTTTCTCGCTACAGACAGCTTATCCTTTCGAGAAGACGACCTAGTCATGGCATCTCCACCTGCCGGAGGCCTCGACAAGAGCATCAGTCCTTCCATTTGCTTCACCTTGCGTCCCTTACGCTTATTCGCTTCCCCCATCCGTCCTGACACTTGAATTACTTCTAATTCCTGCCTATCTCGTCGTTTCTATCGATTGACGTCGAGAGTACTATAGCAGAGATGTTATACGAGACGCTAGCAATCCCACGACATCTCGAGCGAACTTTAGGCATTTGGCATTCGGTGCGTACGCTCCTTAGACCGATCGTTCCGACGTCGAGTGTACGTACGACGAAGAGACAGGTCTAACAGATAGACAGATATCTACGTACTTCGTTTCATCTAGTAGCAAGACATTTTACAAGCTCGGGCAGCAAACGGATGAGTGATTCGGATTCGAGGACGCTACCGATGCTATCATCACCCAAGACTTCTCAGGAGATGGAGGAGAGCTCGGCGTCGCATATGGAACAGCCAGAGTCACCGGCGTTGATTGAGCATGCTTCTCAGCTCCAGGAGCAGGAGGAACAGGGACCTGTGAGCCTGCAGCGCACGACTTCGGAAGCGTATAGCGATGACTCGAACGTCCCTCCTTTATCCACGACTGCTTCCATCGTATCCATTTCGCCTTCTGCCGGCGTGGAAATCGATGGACTCGGGGTTAAAGGGTACTTGAGTATGCGTGACGAAGGTGTGACGTATCATCGGATGAAGCGATCGTACTGCCGTTGCGTCGGTGTTAATTTCTTCCGTTTCTCTTCTTCTAGCAATGCCAATAACCTCATCGATGCGTCTTTCGGCTCTGAAATCACAAAAGTCGAAGAGTGGGACGGACGAGGATTGCTCCATACGTATCGAAATTCATTCAAACTTTCTTTTCGGCATGGATTAGCTTTTAATGTCGACGCTGAGAGCGAAGATGATAAGCACAAGTGGATCGAGTACATCCGTAGTGCTTTACAAGGATCCACAAGTGCTTCGGCGATTTGGGAGAACCCGAATAAACGAGAGAGAAGTAATAGCGCATCGAATGTCGACGCATATCCCTTGTCTGCAGGTGGACTTGAATTCATGGGCGGGCGAAAGAAGTCTAGACCAAAGTTCCAGGATAAACCAGTGTGCGTCCATCCTGGATGCAACGCTCGGTTCGACTCGACAGGTCGAAGGCAGCACCACTGCCGAAACTGCGGTGGCACTTGCTGCTCCAGTCACAGCAGTCGATTCGCCGTACTGCGTCACTTCTTTTTCAACGAACCCGTTCGTCTTTGTGTTTCGTGTTCTCGCGTCCAGCGATTCGCGCTCTGGTTTTCCATGCTCGTCCAACGACTAGCAATCATCCAACGCACAAGAGGCGTTCTACGACCTCCTATGGAGGTAGGAGAAGAAGATGAGTTGGAAAAGCTCGAAGAACTACTTCATGAAGCTTCCTTTGGTGTCACAGACATGATACAATTGCTACACATGCATCGCTTTGGCTACGACAGTACCTATGCACGTCTCGTCCACAAGCTCATGTCGTCCGCAGAGGACAATATGGCTGACTTTGAGTTCTTCCTACCGCAGCTCTTCCACCTATGGCTCACCATGGACTGGATTAGCAACAACGTCAAGGCTGCGCTGCTCTTCCGTGCCGTCTGCTTCGCCGCTAGCCTTCACATTCGTCTAGCAAGTAACATCTACTGGCTCGCACGTGCTGCGGTGGACGACAGTTGCGGATGGGGCTTTGGTCAGTCTGAGCTCTACGTCCCTTCATACCTGTACAATAAGTTTTCTATGTGCAAACTCCTGATGTTGAATCTCGAGATGCAGTTAGCAGGCGATACGTGGAGTTTCAAGCAAGATCAGGATCTACCTGCTCCATCACATCATCATCAGATGCTATCCGATCTTTTCGATCGATTGCAGACGCTGTTAAAAGAGATGAAACAAACTAGTAAAAGCTTTCCGTTCGGTCCGATCTGTGAAGCAGTGACGATCTCTTGTATCCCGGCAGAGTTCCTTGATCTATCCGCAGGTACTGAGCAACGACTGCAGCCTACGCAGGACAATCGTCGTGTCTTTTACTCGCACATTGGCTTTGTCCAACAGTTGTGTGAAATGACGGAACGACTGCGCTTTATCGAAGTGACAGGGAGGAAGGCAGCGTTAAAGCAAGAGCTGCTGCAGATGAGTCCACCAGTAGATGCTTTTAATCCTCTCGGTTCATGTCTTGATCCGATGGAAAGCTTCTTATCGATTGCCAAGTCGGAAGGAACGGTCTTTACTACTCGTGCAAGAGCACCGACGTTGCTCATGTTCGAAGTCCATGCACAGGACGCATTGTCGAATGAAAGCAAGTGGCTACAGGTCGTGTCTCCTCCTGAAGAAGCAGTCGAAACGTTGCCTGAGGACGCAGAGTATGGTGCAACGACTGTGCTGGATGATACACGCTCTTCGTCTTCTTCAAATGACGTCATGGCGTCTTCCACAGCCATCGAGATGGCGGCCAAAAGTGACATTGCGCAAGCCTTGTCCATGAGCAACCTAACAGACGCTGGTGGCGACCAGAGTCATGCTATGGACACATCGGGAGACTGGGGAGGAGACGATGAAGATAAGGATCCTGCTAGCACAACCAACGACAACGATCGTGACGGTCCTGCCCCCGTAAGTGTCACGATCGTATCTCCGACTCGAGGCAACAAGTCTCGACGTCGAGATCGGTCAGGATCGCTCATGAACTCGGCGACAGACTCGCTCGAGTCCATGTTAGCTGGATGGAAGGCTGCGTCCTATAAGAATCGACGCAAACGATCGGCAAGTGAAGGCTCTGAAGCTCCGAATGATGCAGACAACCTAGCTGCTGGCGTCAAGTTTAATGAAGTAGAAAAGTTCCGACAAGATCAGTTCGTGTCGATGGCACAGAATCTTGAACGGAGCTTGATGGAAAGCAATCCGGAGAGTCGAGGCGTTTTCTCTGGGAAAGAAGCCGTCTCGTGGATGCGACGAAATGAACTTGTGTTGGATCGAGAGCATGCAGTGTGGCTCGGTGGTGAGCTGCTTGCGAGTGGTGCGTTGGAAATCGTTACTGCTAATCATGAAGGCTTTGAGCCCAGTAGCGACGTCATGTATCGCGTCGCGACGGAGTTCTCTCGACTCGAGTGTCAAGAGAATGCTCATGGACAGATGTCCAAGTCGTTTAAGAACTCTCGTCCGTTCTCGATGGACATGGAGCATCGACAGACGTCTCTGTCTGCTACCTTTTCATCGAACAGACTTTTGAGTCCACATGTACAGCATGAAAAGACAGGAATGGATAAGAGTCAACTCACGGCAGTAGTCGATAGTAAGCTTACAGGTACTCGTGCGACGAATCTATCGAATGCGATTGAAGAAGTGGAAGAAGACGATAATGCTTCGAGTGTGTTTTCACAACCTTCGCATGCGATTTTAGATAACTTTTCGCCTGATATAACGCTTGCTGCGATGGAATCGATTGAAATCGCGACGCAAGAACAGATTAAAGTGCATGCTGGGTCACCAGAAGGGGAGAGGTTGCAAGAAGACTTGGCGACGTTGAAAGATCAGGTCGAAGTCGTATGTGAGTACGTTCGGAGCAAACGAAAGAAACGACATAACGCGGTCGAATCTGCTTTTGGTGAAAGTTTCGAAAACAAGAAAGAGCGCTTGAGAGAGAACTCGCAGCACGTACAGTGGAGCCATACGCCTCGATGGGACTGCACGGCGTTCGTCGTGAAATCCAATGATGATTTGCGACAGGAAGTGCTGTGCATGCAACTCATTCGACAGATCCAGGACATCTTCCAAGCTGAGCAATTGCCTCTACGCCTGTTACCGTACTCGATCATCGCAACCTCTGGCTCGACCGGTGTCATCGAGTACATCAAGAATGCTACTTCGTTGGATCGACTGAAGAAACGGAGAGGGTACACGTCCTTACGCGACCATTTTCTCAAGACGTATGGTAACGTCGAGACACTGGCGTTCAAGACAGCCATGGGGAACTTTGTCCAGAGTATGGCAGCCTACTCTCTCGTGTGCTACATCCTTCGCATCAAGGACCGACACAATGGAAACATCATGATCGACAGTGACGGACATATTGTCCACATTGACTTTGGTTTCATCCTCGGGATTGCGCCTGGAGGTCGCTGGAGTCTCGAAACAGCTCCGTTTAAACTCACGGCCGAGATGGTGGAAGCCATGGGCGGCACGCAGTCTGAGTACTTCAAAGCATACGTCATCTTCCTCATCCAAGGCTTTGCAGCGTTGCAACGAAACGCCAAGACGTTGCTGCTCATGATCGGTATCATGGCCCAGCAGTCATCTTGTCCGTGCTTCTTGTCGCAACAACCACAAGCAGTCTTGCGTGATACGGAGAATCTTTTTCGAATGGACGACACGCAAGAAGAGATCGTACAGTACGTCATTGACCTCGTTCGACGTAGTCATAACAGCTACCGCACGAGGCAGTACGATACATTCCAACGCATGACGAATGGCATTTTGCCATAAATGATAAAAAGTAGAGGCAAGAGATACCCAGCAACATGTTTCTTTGTTTACACTTTAAACGTCGCACGTCGTGTCTTTAAACGGGTTCTTGCTCGACTTCTTTAGCTTGGCGACAGGCATCTTATCGATCGAAAACGAATTGTTCTTCAAAGACCCCATGAGCACACCTGATTCTTTCAAACACGTCAGACAAACAAGCACAGACATGCCAAGGAAGTGTATTGAAGTACTAACGCTTCTTTTGCTTCTTGGTCGTGCCAGCGCTCTTCGCTGCTGTCTTCTTCGTACCAGCACTTGGCTTTGGCTCAGCTTTTGCATCACCTGAAGGAGCAGAAGGTTCATGTACGTTAGCAAGTGTTTATAAGAGAGAGGACTAAAGGAGGGTGTACCGACCGCTTTGTGTCAAGTCCGCGAGCAAATTCTTCGAGTAGGCTTGATTGTCTTCTTCTTCAGACGAACTATCATCGGAGCTCTCTTCCTTCTCGGTAGGTTCCGCCGGCTTTGACTCTTGCTTGACTGGCTTCGACTTGGACTGCGCCTCCGCTTCGCTTTCACTCGACGAATTGTCGATCACTTCTGCTTGTTTCTTTGATGCTACCTCTGGGGATTTGTTCTCTTTCGAAGTGTCTTCGGACTCGTCCTTGGGGCTTTCAGTCACTGAAGCTTCTGCTTTTTCCCGATCCACCCTCGCTTGAGCAAGTGCCTTTCGTTCTTGGAAAGTCATCTTACCTGGCTTCTTTGCTGGAGCAGCAGCCTTGGCAAGCGCATCCTTTACAGCTTTTTCGCTCTTCTTGGTCTTCTTTGCAGCTGGCTTCGTCGGCTCCTCGCTGGTCTCTTCCAGCTCCGACACGGTGGATGCTGGAGACACCACCTTCTTCGCAGGAGCCTTCTTCTTCGTAGCCTTCACTTTCGTATCGACAGACGGTGCCGTGTCGTCCGTTGCATCCGTCTTGGCAACCTTCTTGGGTCGGCCTGGAGCCTTTTTCGCTGGCTTTGCCTCCTCAGCCGGCTTCGTTTCAGCCGGTTTCTCTTCCTCAGCCTTTCGCTTACCCTTTGCAGGTTTCTTGGTCTCCTCTACTGGTTTCTCCGTCGTTTCCACTTCCATAGGCTCTGGAGTAACTGCAGGAGCCTTCTCTACCTTTTTCTTCGGAGCTTTAGCTTTCTTTGGCTTGGCAACCTCCTTCTCCCCCTCTGGCGAAGCCTCAGCCACAGGCTCAACCGGTTTCACAGTTTTCTTGACAACCTTTGCCCTCTTAGCTGGCACCTTGGCGACTGCACCGACGCGGTCTACATAGACTTGGTCCATCTCAGTGAAGTATTCACCGACTTGTGCATCCTTGGCAATGTCAGCATAGATGAACTGCTTAGAGTCGTCTTTATCCGTTTGCGCTCCATCAAGGATGCGTCCACGGAAGAGACTAGCGTCGAGACACGTGCGCAGTCTCAGGGCGCCATCTAGTGGCGGCTTATCGGGATAAACCTTGGCATATTCCGCTCGGAAAGCGTCTTCTAGCTGCTGGACTGTCCAGGAGCGTTGAGCTGTGAGCATTATGGCCCCACCAACATCTGCAGGAGGGGCGATCACGAGCTTAAGTGTCTGCATGTGCACAACCGACATGTTCACTACGATGCGTTTTACCGCGCTTTTTCGATTTTGTCTTTTTAAACCATCGAAAGCTCCCTTGGGATACTGACCAACACGTCTAGGATGAGTAGTTTCGTGCCTTTGATATCGAATAAGATCTTAATGCAACATGATACCAAAGTATCCGATGGTATCCACTAAATCAGAGTTTATAGGTACGAAATGAAATTAGAAGAGGGTTCATGACCTTTCATATTAGATACTTTTGTCATCATATACAGAGGTCTCGTTACTTGATCGTGTCCTTTTTGCATACGATACGGACGATCAGAGGTCGAATGTCATTATTTCTCTGAATATTATCTGCCAAAGAAATGTTGAATCGAGTACGGCTGAGGCTACCGGACAGTGATTCGGAGACGACTGACTTTCCGGAAGCTGAGGTAGAAAAGCTACTTGCTGATGTCGAGTACAATGAAGTTCGTCTGAAGCGGTTGAGAGAAGGCACAACGTGGCGAGAAGCGCTGGAGAGTTGGGTCGAATCTTCCTACAATAGTGATGAAGACGAGGATTATCATGACAGTGAAGACGAAGTACAGGCACCACCCAAGAAGAAGATTATAAGGCAAAAGAAACACATTGCTCCAGGGTACCTCAAGACGACGGTATGGTCGCTTCTCACAGTCGTCTCCACCCCACTGCTACTGCTCGTATCGCCATTCCTACAGCACAAGTCGTCTAGCTTTTGGCCACTGAATGCAACGTCAGCTTGGAGCTTATGGTGGCGAAGTATCCTCCATCTTGAATTCCTACTACTAGGACTCGTGCTTCTCTATTATACGCTTTGTAGTGAGCTTCCAGAAGTTGATATGAACACATTTATTCACGTGAATGCGAGTATCGAAGCTCTACACTCCTCCATCAATACTTGTAGCATACTCCTGGACCAAACGGCATCGACGAAACTCGTTCAGGACGTTTGTGTTCCTACCATGGTTCAAGTTACTTTTATCTGTATCATTCTTGTCTTCATCTTGCGTTGTCATCGTACATGGGCTCGATACGGACTCATCTTTATCGGAGTCTTATTGTACGTAAATGCTCCGTCGATGTTGACACAGCAGTTCATGCCTAAGCCACAGATCACATCGGTCGATCCGTCCTACGTCCTACTGCATGAAGAGACAGTAGTGTCGATATCGGGCGATAATCTCCAACCAGGAGGTACGATCGCCTGGGTCGCGTACTGGGGATGTGCCAATGCAGCACTGGTTACGTCCTGTGAAAAGCAGTTTCCAGGTGTCTTTGACAGGGGCAGTGTCGCCGTCACGTTTGATACTGCCGACCGATACATTCCTTGCTATCGAGACCCACCTGATCCGTTGAAAGAGCAAGAGTTTGTGTGCTTTGAAGACGTCAGGATTAGTGTGAGGGAGCAGAATAGGATTCCTGGTTGGTCCATGATGAAACGCTGGTGGTCGAAGGGAGAGACGGAGCGAGATACAAAGGAGGAGGCTCCTAAAGTGGTAGGTGGGGGTGATAATCCAGAGGATGCAAAGATGAAGGTTCATCATACATTGGAAGAGGTGACGAGCAAGGTGGAAGAGATCGCTGCTGCGATTGATATGAAGATTGATCAGCACGATGCACCAGCAAAAGGAGACGACACCTCTGTCGTCTTAAATGCCAAGGACGAAGGTAGTGCAGACAGTAAGCGAGCTTCCTCCAGTGAGTCTATACGTAATCTTCAAGACAACGAGAGGGAGGAGAATGCTATGGACTTGATGCTACCTGCAATTACTACAGCGGATGAGGCGACAGGTACTAGAGCAAGCGACGGATCGCTAGAGGACGATGAAGAAGTACTTAGTGAAACTACATTACCTCAGGAAACCGAAGACTTTACTACTGATGCTTCCGTCGATGATAAAGATATAAAGACCGCGGATGAGGAAGAGAGTGGAATCAAGACCTTTGTTGTGCTGAAGGATATAGGTCATGAGCCAGTGTCCATGACAAGTGGCAAGCTGATAGATGACGAGGAGGAAGATGATCTCATGGAAGCAAAGGATGATGCTATCAACACCCTGCAAGATGATGATGTCCTTTTAATTAGTACCCAACAAGATGAAGCTTTGGTACAGGAGCAAACGATGGGATATAAAGACAGTGTGTCTCCAGAACCAGTCAATCTTTACCAAGGGGAAGAGGCTACAATAGTAAACACGGACAAGAGTTATAAGGATAGCGTCACAACAAACACGTTGGTGGCCGTAGAATCCGACACGACGATGGACCACAACATGCCATCCAAAGCCAAGCTTTCTGACAGATCTATTAAAAAGTCATCAAGAGAACGAAAGGAACCTACGACGAGAGTACAAACCATTGAAAAGAAATAACACTTCGAATCGTTGGAACGTACGGAGGATAGGAAGATGACGAAATGATCAAATACTCATTTTGGTTTGATTGTCTGGAGCTGGTGCGAAGTGTGCTAGAGCTCGGTTCAAAGCCTCCCAATCGACACTTTCATACCACGTTCTTTCCTTTCGTGCCAACGCTTGCTCTCGTATCGTCAGCTCTCGTTCTTTCAACTCTACTTTTTTCTGAAACTTTTTCTTTGCAAACTCCAACTTTTGACGTTCCAACGCTAAGTGCTCTCGAAGGTATGCTTCGTAAGTCAACGTAGAAGACGACTGATTTGGATTGGCATGGAGTGATTGACTTGTCTCGGACTGCATGGTCGATACGTCTCCAGATGACGCATGCTGCGAATGACAGAGATTAGAGGTACAATGTAATACGAAGACAGGAGGTGGTAACGTACGGATGTATCGGTTGGGTGGATGGATGTGCTCGTGGAAGAATGCAGTAGACTATTGGTGACGTCCATTGTCGATACGTTTCCTAGAGTGTCACTTGTAGGTGGAAGTACGCTGCCAGTCGACAACATGATCATGGGATCCGTGAAATGCGAAGAATCTTTCTTCACGACGCTCGTGTTGGAATTCAGAAACTGCATTCTGGACTCTGTTGTCTTCGGAAGAGCGTTAAACTCTTCCCACCGCTTTGGATGCGCGTGGTGCATGTGACTTCGCAAGTTGTCGACACGAAACGTACGAAAGAACTTGATCGTTGTATTGGACTTGCGTCGACGTTTCTTACCGTCTTGGGCTTCCGTCCGTTCGACTTTCTCACCTTCAACATCCTTTTCACGACCGAATGCTTTGCATAGACCGCAAGTCGCTAGTGTGACTTCATTGGAAATAGGGTCGCGTTCCAGCGGTAAAAGAGCGAAGTCGATGGTATAACGATCTTGGTATCGATGACGCTTTTGTCGTATGCCAAAAGCTTCTTTATTCGTATTGTCCGAAGCATAGTAGCGCACTGCGAGGCTTTGATCGCTCTGATCTCCTTCCATTTCGTCTGCATCTCGCTTGCGATCAGTGGGCAGTTCAGATTCTACATTTGCACTAATGGAGGAATCCGTAGACTCCATCACAGCAATGTGTTGATAAATTGGCGTAAATACTCGCGCTGGGAGATATAGAGTAGCGTAAATTGGCTACGAGGTGAACACGGACTTGAGTATCCCGTTATTGTGTTCAAGTGACGTCTTATTTAGCGTAATTCGCTAAATATACGTGTAGCTTTGGAGCTTGTAAAAGGTGGGCTTCACCATTCTACAAAATGGAGTGTGCTACGTTTGAGACCACCATGTTTGTTAAAATCGGAGCATTACCTAGTATGCTTTCTAATATGTGTTGACTGGATCGCTGCTACCTTCTAGTGACTGTAAATGCCGCCAATACATCTGAAAATGGCACATTCAAAGTACAGTTGAGACGGAGTCATATGCGTACTGGTCGTTACATGAGTGAATTTAATCTTACTGGACACCATGGATGAGCTCGTGGTTCTGTGTAGAAAAATGGTGTTTTAACACACACTTTAGCTCCTTCAAAGCTGTCTTGCTACATGTAAGTATTTAGGATGCTCGTAGTCGCAGTTTCATGACGACGCGATTTCGTTGGCTATCAAAAGAAGAAGCGATGATCATTGGACGCCCCTGATATCTACTAACTTCAACATCATCGTCCTCGTTCATGAGCACCTTGGACGAGAACCGTCCTTCCGCTGCTGAGTACACCGTCTACACCGCAAGATTTTCCCCATAAGAAGTTGTGTAGTCATTCTACAATTTAAATAGTGACTGAGCAAAGCATACGCAAAGAGCTGAAACGTCAATAGTTCGACCACCAATGGAGGTTACCACTGCGCTCACGACAGATCAACAATGCGATACGAGACCGAAATTCGACGCTAGTCTTGCAGATGCACATAAATGCACAGAGCATGAACAACTATGGAAAATCTTCACGACCTATGCGCTGCAACTATCAAGTGAAGACCCGACTCGAATGCGAGTCGGCAATGTCGTTCATCTGCTCCAAGACTGCGGCATTATCGACTCTGATGGATCAATGGAAGCAAGAATTATGGAGAAAGACGTCGAAATCGTCTGTGGGTCTTTTGTGAAGCACTATCCCAGTGACCATGAAGGTTCGAAAAAGATCCATTTCACCGCATTCCTTGCTCTCCTCCAGTACCTCTCGAAAATGGTAAGCACAATTTCCTTTGGAATACAAGTCGGTAATGAGCCCTAATTGTAAACCTATGCCCATATAGTCTGGCGAACTCGATCAAGAGAAAGCATACGAATCGCTCGTTCGAACATGTCTTGAGCGTCATAAGAGGGCAAGGTACGATTGCCTACTGCATATCTTTGTTCGAATAAGAGTATTTACGCTTTTTGGTGAAGAGTCCGAACCAATGTTATGAAGGAATACAAGGAATGCCAAAAACTACTCGAGATGTTCAACGTGCCTCTTGCCAAGGTCATACCCATTATCGATTGACTACTGCTAGCAACAATCTCATAATACCCATTCTAGATGTTTGCATATTACGCGAAGCGCACTTTTGAGAAACTCGAGAAGGCCGAACCCGGATTTGCAAAACATTGTCCGGCCCATATGAGCTATGCCGAATGCTTGGCCTTTGCAAAAAGTTATGGTATCATTGCACCAGATGTGCTCACTACGACAGATTTTGCTGCACTCTACGCTGACAGTCTTCCAAGGGCTCCGCTCGACGAGTACAAGCGGGTTTTAGTGTATGAAGGCTTCCTTCATCTCCTCGTGCGATTGGCAGTCAAGATGTGTGACGACTCGAATGTTCCAGCGGGAATGAAGCTCAAGTATGCTATTTAATCCTGTTATTAACTCTGTCCGTGCTGACTTAAACCATAGAGCCCTGTTTCAGCTCATGTGGTTAGCCTCAGCACCAACTCATTTATTTCAGACAAACATGCAGCAAGTCATTAAAACAGACCGCACGAGCACGACCACTGTAACTACTTCCATCTTCCTAGTGACCGCTTTGAGATACTGACAAACTAATCTACTATAGCTCAATTCTATCTTTTCAGATCACTTTGAGAAGTTTTGGCGAAAGGAGAAATGCGAGTATGTGACCTCTTTCGATTATAGTTGGCGACATCTCACAGGGTCTGAAACAGGAATTACATTAGCATCTTGGCAACAAAGTGCATAAGTCAAGACGATAGCTCTAAATACCACTTGATCATGCGTCTAGCTCAACCGAAAGCTGTGCCATCACCACCGCCTACACCGTTAACACGCCGAGCAAGTCTCATCCAAGCTTCATCCGAGAAAGATCAAATGCAGTCTCAAAGAGTCTTTCACTGAGTCTATCTTAGAGCTTGGGAAAGAGAAGAGAATATCAATTGATGACTGGCTCTCCATACGTTTCCTTTCACTACACATTCCGGTATGCTTACAAGGACTATTAAAAAGAATAAACAAAACTTCTAAAAACCTGGAAGTATCTATTCTCTCCTTATGTCGTCGCCACTGGTTGCATGAGCGCAAAGCTGCCAGTACCGACCTTTGGTGGTTGGCCAAGGACCAACTTTGCCGATGGACTCGTCAATTCGTCACTAATACCGTCCAACGCTGCCTCGGTCAAGAATTTCATGGACGTTTCGAACGTAATCTGTTGGAAGGACGAACCCTTCTTGGCCATACCAATGCGGTTCAATGGCGTGTAACCTCCTTGAGAGGTCATGTAGTCGGCCAGTAGGCTCAAATGGCGCGGGTCGACGCTGATGCCGTACACACCGAACACTTCCATAATTTGCTTAGAAATGGAAGCGCGTGCAGCTTCGACACCGTACGTCTGGAGCACTTGGTAAATGTCATTCGTCATGAGATTGTTCACGTCCAAAATCTCATCAAAGTTCCAGATCGCCTGGAAGTTCAGTCCAGCTGTTTGGACACACGGACGCTCTTCCGAGTCGTTACCAAGTCGCTGTTGGATCAAGTAGCATCGACTAATACCTGGGCAGTGCTGCACCAAAATCTGATTCGCGGTCTTTTCAACCATCGGAACCATGAGCATCGTCTTAAAGTGTGCTGGGAAGCGCAGACGCAGCTCGATCGAGTTGCGCGCGCGGTCACGACCGATGCGGACGAAGTGGTCGTTCTTCATGACATTTGCGGGCACTTCAAGCGGCTCGAGACCGTCAATAGAAGATGCAGTCTTCGACTTCTTACCCTTCTTGTTTGACTTGGTCATCGTATCCGTCACATCTGTCGTGCCATTCGATCCTCCGTTCATCTCGTCGTCACTTTCATCGTCCGGGCCCTTGGCATTCGTTGGGGCACTGCGGATCTGTTCATCTTCTTCATCCATCTCGCCGTACCCTCGCATCTCGCCACGACTGCCAAAGCGAAGAGTACCTTGTTCCTCATCATTGTCCTCTTCCTCCTCATCGTCCTTGGCCGCGGCACGAGTCGGGACCTCTCCACCACCACCAAATGAGTTGACAGTCGAAGCAGACGACACATGGAGACCACTCTTACGGATCTCACGCTTAATTAACGACAAGAACTTGCTCACGAACTTCTCTGCGACGGCAGTGTGAACGTCGTCGACGGACAGACCGAAGGAGCGACGAATGTTCTCTTGGTCGAAGAACGTCAGGCTGATCGTGTAGTCTCGCACCCACGTGATGCCATTGTCGCTCTTGACGAACTCATCCTGCACGCGGACACCTTGCTTGTTGTGGATGAGGGATGTGAGTGGCACTCGACTCAGCTTCTTCTCGACTTCCTGTGCACGGGACTCGGGGATGGACGGTCGCAGCGGGATCGTCATCATTGGCGTCGACATGTGTGGACTCGCCGTCATGATAATCTCACGTAGACGCGGGATACCGAGCGTAACGTTCGCCGCACCGTGACCGGCAAGATGGAACGTGTTCAACGTCATCTGCGTCGACGGTTCTCCAATACTCTGCGCACAGATGACACCAACGTTCTCTCCAGGTGCACACATACTACGCAAGAAGTTGACCCACACGAGCAACTGGAATGCATCTGGCGAAATACGATGCTTGCGCTGCATCTTATCCGTGTCCACTTCCTTCTCCTCCTCATGCTTCCTCTTGGACTTCTTACTCTTCTTCTTTCGCTTCATTTCCTCCAGACAAGACGCTGGGTTGCGACTATTGTAGTCCGCAAGTTGTTCTTGCAGGCGCTCCGAGACGAGACCGACGTGCTTATTCAACGATCGTTGCTGCATCACCGGGTCCGGAAGCGTCGCCTTGATGATGTCGACTCGACCAGAGAAGGCACGCGTCTTGAGAGTTGGTTTGCTCGACTTGAAGAACGTCGTGCGTGGGACGTTGAATGCTTCCTGTCCAGTGCCGAGGTATCGGACATTGTAGATAGAGTCCCTTCCATCCGTAGCTTCAGTCGCCACAGCCGTGATTTCAGCTGGGAAGAAACCTTCTTCAATCTTTCCTCGCTTCCACTTCTTCTCTCCTTCCTTGAGCTTACGGCACTGGACGATCGTACCGACAGCAAGTGTCGAGTTCGCGTCCGATACATCCCCACGCTTGGCACGACGCATCGAGTCGTGGAGCTTAATTGGATCCATAATATCCAACTGGGTCTTGTCAAAGAAGTCAGCACCAATACCGTTCTTCGTCGACATGCTGCGGTGGTTCATGGCCAAAAAGTTAAACTGCGCATCCTTACCGGACAGCAGAGCAGTCTGCAACGGGTCCACACCGTCTTCACCGTACAAGAACTGGACGACACTACCTTCACTGTCTCGAACCGTGTGGTCGTAAGTGACCGTAAGGTCCTCCAAGTGCTTCATCAGACAACGCTGGAGGTATCCGCTTCGACTCGTCTTGACGGCAGTATCCACAAGACCTTCTCGTCCAGCCATACAATGGTGGTAGTACTCTTGTGGACGCAGACCGGTTAAGAATCGATCGGTGATGTATCCACCGGCACGAGGTGCTGGGTCGAAAGGTTCAAACGACGGCAAGGATCGACCGCTACAGAGGATCGGCACACGTCGGCCTTCCAACGCTTGTTGTCCGAGACCACACGAGATTTGCGAGTGGTTCACCATCGATCCCTTTGCACCTGTCAAGACCATGAGCGAAAAGTTATTCTTCGGGAACGACTTGTTCTGTCCCGACGGCAAACAAGTCTTGATGATGTCACTGTTCGAGCCATGGACGGTGCCCATCATGTGTGCGTCCAGCGCTGCAGCATTGTCCGGTGCGTCGGCACCACTGAGTAGCGTATGCATGCGCGATCGGATCTGATCTCTCTCTTCGTCGTTCATACGACGCTGCTGACCTTCCGACGTAGATCTCTTGTTGTTCAAGAGATCTTCCAAGCCCGCAAACTCTGCGTACGCTTCTTCACCGTTGACAACAGAGTCATCCACTAGTTTCTGACGACGCTGCTCAGCTTCAGTCGTGAGCGTCAAGTCCTCCATAGCACACGTGTGACCGGCAAACTGCAAGTACGTCGTAAAGAGTCGACCGAGAGCAGTTAGCAAGTCAGCAGCGACGCGAGCACCGTAGAGCTCAAAGCTGGCGTGGACGAAACCGTGCATGGATGCACCGAACTGGGCCTTGTCGAGCACACCTTGCATCAACTCGCCATCTCGGAAGATGACAATGTGCTCTCCATTGTTGTTGCCATACAAGTCGCTCTTGATCTTTGCTTTACTGTCGAGATTTAACGGTGCTTTGCCCTTCGTCAGCATCTTGAGAATCGATGTGATCACCTGCTTACCAGTCCACATCGGACGTGGCTTGAGGATCGCTGGCATCACCGTCTCAACGCGCAAGTCGTCGTAGTTGGCATCCTCTAGACTCGCCCACGCACTGTACAGCAGCTGCATGTACATGTCCTTGTCCAAGAACGTGTCTCTCTGCGTAAGCTTCACACCACTGTCGACGTGGTCCTGGATCAACCCACGCAATGGCGATCCGTCCGTCGGGACGAGGTACTGGTGATCGTTCTGAGCAATGTGGTACGCTTCGGCACGAGCGAGTTCGCTCTGTGGGAAGTGCATGTTCATCTCATCACCGTCAAAGTCAGCGTTGAACGTGTTACAGTTGGCGTAGTGCATACGCAGCGTCTGCATCGACGGGTTCGTCAACACACGAGCGACGTGCGCCATCATACTCGGTTTATGCAGTGTCGGCTGTCGGTTCATCAGGACAACATCACCCGTCTGCAAGTGACGCCACACTTTCTTCACATTGTGCTTACTCGAGCCCATCGCACTCGCCGAGCGGGTAAGCAGCGTCTTACTAATGGCTTCGCGTTGGTGAGCACTGCGCTTACTCAAGTCGATCAATCGACCAGTCTCACTTTCGACAAAGTTCGCACCAGGATGCACTTCTGGTCCATTGATGACGAGCTGTCGCATCTCTTCGACATTCCACGCCGTCACAGGCTGTGGGTACGTCAGTGTGCGAGCAAAGCGCAAGGGCACTCCGATTTGACTTGTGCTAATGTACGGATCGGGCGAAATGACCGATCGAGCAGCGTAGTTAACACGCTTACCCATCATATTCTTACGGAACAGACCTTCCTTCTTCTCAATCACTTGCTTGATGCCTTGTGCAGCATCGGCACCAGCGTTCGAGCTGTCAACCAACGAGTTCACAGTCGTCTGGAGCTCTGTCCATTGAGTGATTTTACGAGACAAATTCAGCTGACGCTTCTCTTCCTCGGCACTTTCCTCTGCGCTTTCTTCAGTGCTACGTTGCTGCGCGTAATAGTCTGTCTGGACGATGCTCTCACTCAGTTGGATAATCTTGGACAAGTACGAGTTCTGTGCATGCTCAAACTGTTGGTCACCCATGAACACAGGCGGTCGGAAGCGAGAAGGAGCCACAGGGATGACGTTCAAGAAGAATTTGCGCCACCCATCGTTCTTAGCGCCTGGCACACGACCACTCGCAGCGTTTCGGTTGCCGTACAAGAGCTCCATGAGCCCTTCTTCCTGTTTCCACAGCATCTGAAGCTGCGACTGGACTTCGAGCGGCGGCATGAACTTGTTCTTGGCAACGTCTCCCGTGCCTTCATCGTCATCGTCGTCCGAATCGTCCGAGTCATCGGCCTTCTTTCCATCGTCCGAATCCATACCTTCCATAGTGTCCATGGCAGACGAGATGACAGCATGACGATTGCGATTGTGACGCAACGACCTCATACTCAATTCTTTGTGGAAGATCTTGGCTTTCTGATCCTGTCGCAGCTTGGGCGAGATCGCGCCACAGTTCTCACATTTGTGCTTGATCGCTTTAAAGAACTGGTCGATGATTTTCGATCGTTGGACCTCAACGGATCGAGGCTGGTGTGGCAGCTTGGAAGGCTCGTCTCCACCTTGCTGCGCACCAGAGAGTGCGAGACGCTCGTACTCGTCCAAAATCGCCTGTCGTCGCTTCTGCGTTCGCTCCGGAGGTTCATCTTCGACACCATCACGTTGCTCTAGGAGCTCTGGCAGCATGGCCGCTTCGTCCGTGAAGCCATTGTCAAGTAAGAGCAAATGCACTCGTACAGCACGAGCTCTGGCTGCTGACATGCGGAATTTATGGCAAGAAAAGCATTTACGCTTGAGTAGATTGAGCATGTGATTAAACAGCACTGGATTGTACACTGGCACAGGGAGCTCAATATGGCCGACGTGTCCTGGACATTCCTTTTGCGTTTGATGGCATGTCGGACAAATCATGTGAAAGTCAATCGGACCCATTGCCGGGTCATACAGACCGCCGACGACCGGATTATTCAACGTATCGAATGATAGTCGGCTCGTGACCTGCTTGACACTAAGCTTGCGTAGCTCCTCGTCACTATAGAAGCCGAAACCGACTTCATTGACATCATGTCGAAGTATCATTTGGTCCATGACTAACTAACTCGTATGAAAGACTAGTCTAGAGAGAATCACGAAAGTCGTAGAGACAGCTACCCAAGGCACAGGAACAAGCCTCGTCTCGTGATGTCGCTTCCAGTCGATTTGTTTGTTTTGTGTCGACCATCCAGAATTTTAGCCAATCGTACGTGACCTGATATCACATACGGAATGCTCATTGGGTGAAACTTATATGAAAAGGTATCCATCTATCTTGAAAGGGCATATAGGGATGCATGTTGCCAAGGGTTAGTCGATCGATACCAACCGCTACTCTAGGTGCACGAATCTACTCTTCGTACATGCCACAGTCGGCAATGACCACTGGCACCGTCGGCTTGTCTCCCTTGTCCGTCTCCAACTGCTCCACACGTTCCACGACATCAAATCCCTCCACGACTTTACCGAACACGACGTGCTTGCCGTCCAAGTGCGGCGTCGGGACGGTCGTAATGAAGAACTGAGAGCCGTTCGTACCTGGCCCGGCATTCGCCATGGACAAGAGACCCTTCTCCGTGTGCTTCAACTTGAAGTTCTCGTCCGGGAACTTCTCGCCGTAGATCGATTCGCCGCCCGTGCCGTCGCCATTCGTAAAGTCTCCGCCTTGGCACATGAAGCCCTTGATGACACGGTGGAAGGCGCTGCCCTTGTAGTGCAGAGGCTTGCCCATCTTGCCTTCGCCCTTCTCTCCAGTGCACAGCGCGCGGAAGTTCTCGGCAGTCTTCGGCACAACGTCCTTGAAGATCTGCATGACGACTTTACCAGCATCTTCATCGCCGATCTGGAGGTCGAAGAAGACCTTCGGGTTGTTCGGGTCGAGCTCGATCTCGCCTTCAACATCCTCCTTGTCATTGTACATAGAAACCTTGTTGAAGAAGCCGCCGAAGACCTTCTTCTCCGCCTGCTTGGCCTGCTGCAGCTTACTCTTGACCAGTTCGATTTGCTTCCGAACGTCCCTGTTCTTCGGGTCGAGCTTGGCGGCAGCCAATAGATCTTCCTTGGCACGGTCCAAGTCGTTCAGGTGCATGCGTCCGACACCGCGACGGAAGAGACCTTTGATGTTGTCCGGGTCGTTTGCCAGCGCCTTGTTGGCAGAGGACACGACCTCGGAGTAGTCTTCCGTCTTGATGCAGCACATGGCGACGTTGAGGTAGCACGTCGTCTGCAGAGCCTTCATACGCTGCTTGTCGACATCCTCAACGTCGTACAGGTCTTCCATGACTGCTGCGGCTTCCTCGTACTTGGTAATGGCTTGGTTATACTTTTTCTCCTTGAACGCAGCCGTGCCTTCATCCTTCAAAGACGTGCATTCGGCCAACTTTTCCTCCGCATCCATCTCCCAAATCTCCTTCTTCTTCGGGTCAAAGCCAAGGAGCTCGACATCGAATTTCAAAGTAGCGTTCTGAGGAATCTTGGGTGGCATCCCGTTCTTCCCGTACGCGTACTCTGGTTTCGCCGTCACAACTGCTTTCTGTAGGATATAGGAATAAGTACAAGGTAAGAGTTCTTTTTAGTCGTATGGACCTACCTCTCCAACTTTCATAGACGCAAAGACGAGATCCCATGCTTTAATGACATCGCCTCGATTCAGCGTGAACTAGAGATAGCTATTGCTTAGTGTCTACATGTATCAGGATGACAAGTTATCATAGTACCTTAAACTCCGAGTTACGGTCGCGAGAGCTATCGAATTTCGTTCCGTCCAACAAGGTCCCGGTGTAGTGTGCTAGATCACTATTAGCAACTCGTACTCACCAATTATCTTTCAACTAGTACCTCGAATCTCATATCCATCCGGAGGCATGCCACCCGATCCTTCCACATACGTCTCTTTCAGAACTCCTCCATCTCCAGAAAGGTCCACTGCTTTACTCATTTCTTCTGCCATTGCGCTCTACCTCACTTGTACTGGTATGAGGCGCTCTGTCGGGTTTTGGCGTAGATTCTAGAAATCTAAATCTTATGCGTATTGTGATTGGCTAAAATTCGTCTGAAAATGAATGCTGTCATGATGATATGGACACCTAGCGGAGCATGTTGAGATTGGTCATGGTGCGCACGAGAGCAGTATCGCATTCGTCTTGGATACGATGTAGTTGCTCCTGATGACCTTGACGTTCTTTATCAAATTGTTTCTTTAAACGCTGTCGACCGATTATCGAAGTTTCCATTCGCATCTCGACTTGTCGATCCAATTCCCGCTCGAGTTCATCCTCAATTAGCTTGTTTACTTGAGCACGATACCGGTGTTGCGTCTTCTGTACTAGCTCTACTTCAAGACGTCGACGCTCTTGACTGTGGAGGTCTCTCCGCTGGAGCTCGTGTCGTAACCCACGTAGCGACTCCATGTACTTCTTTTCTGCTTTCTATATTTTGTATCATGCACATGAGCAACAGAGACAACTATGCGTAATAATGTTATATACTTGGACTTGGAGTCTATATTGTTCGTTCCACTTGACGCAATCGCCCAGCTTGCGGTCCGACTGGGTCTCTGCGTTCTTCGTTGGTTTTACACGGACAGCATTATCGGTTGCTCTCGTGCATTTCAAATCACCTATCGATGGGTGTAGCTTTGTACGATACATTGGCATCTTCAGACTCCTGACAACCGAAAGATGGTAAATGAGACGCACAAAGCATGATGTCCTGATCTGCTCTCTGTCTTATCAGGTTCGGTAGCAAATCCACGATATGATCGTTACGATCCTAAATATAGGGCTGAATCGTGTTACGTGAAACTTGGCATCTTCTTTCCAACAAGAACAAAGTGATTAGCAATGGGGAGTGATGAGAAAGAGGTGGAAAACATCCAGGTGGCAGTACGCTGCCGCCCGATGAACCAACGGGAGATACGAGAACAGGCATCTTCGTGTTTTCAAAGTGAAAATGGCATAGCAGTTTTGACGAACTTGGAAAATCTGTCTGAAAAGTATGAATATGCCTTTGATCATGTCTATGGATGTGAAACACCACAAGATCAAGTGTTTTCTGACATTGGTGCCCCTATCTTGGATCGTGCTTTTGGTGGATATAATGGTACCATCTTTGCGTATGGACAAACTGGGAGTGGTAAAACCTTTAGTATGAGTGGAGTCCGAGGCGATGAAACCTTAGAAGGACTCATTCCACGCATGAATACTGCGATTTTTGATCGAATAGCTGCAGAGACACAAGTGAATGCGGACAAAAGTTATCTGGTCGAGTGCTCCTTCTTTGAAATTTACAATGAAATTATCTATGACTTGCTAGATCTGCACTCTGGTGCTACTGGCCATGGAAAGAAGTCTAAAGTTGGATTGGAAATCAAAGAGCATGCAGTTCTTGGTATTTACGTGAAGGACTTACAAGAACGAGTTGTACAGAACCGAGATCAGTTGACGGAGCTTATGACTCAAGGAACACAGGCTCGGACAGTTGGATCCACGCAAATGAATGCCGAAAGCTCACGCTCGCATTCGATCTTTGTCATCAAAATTCATCAAAAGGATACAGGCGATGAATCCAAGAACTTGTTCGCGAAAATAAACCTCGTCGATCTTGCTGGGTCTGAGCGTGCCGCATCGACTGGAGCACAAGGCGATCGATTAAAGGAAGGCGCGAATATTAACAAGAGTCTGAGTGCTTTAGGCAACGTCATTAATGCTCTCGTCGAAGCATCTAGGACGGGAAAGAAAGTGTTTATTCCATACCGGAATTCAAAGCTTACACGCGTCTTGCAAGAGTCTTTGGGAGGCAACAGTTTGTGCTCCATGTTGGCAACTCTTTCTCCGGCCAACATTAACTTCGCAGAAACCCTGAGTACCCTCAAATATGCCAACAGAGCGAAATCAATTAAAGTAAATGCAAAGAAAAACGAGTCATCTTCCCAGATAAGTCAGTTGAATGACGAAATTGCTGCACTGAAGCGCAAGTTAGCAGAGCAAACTGAAGCATCCATTGGACTGGATCCGAAAGAGAAAGAGGAAATGATCAAGCGGTATGAGAAACAGATTCAAGAGGTTGATCGTGTGCGTCTACAGACGTGGGAAGACAAAGTGAAGTTGTCCAAACTACAAGAAGCCGAGCGACAGCGTCATGAGAAAGAGAAGGCAGCAGCAGATAGACGTATTAAAGAGGAGCGAACGAGAAAATGGAAACTATTAGAAGAAAAGGGTGATACAGAACTTATGTTGAGAGCGCTACGTGATCTGGATATGAGCTCATCTGTCTCGACATTGGCCATGACGAGTAGCGCTTCAGGTCAAGATTGGCTGGAGAAAGCAAAAAAGCTGCGTCAGACAGAGAATAATGTGAAGGATCATCGGACGATGATCATGGTGTTTAAATCATCTTTGGACAAAGATGTTAGTACATGGCAAGAACGTATGAAGCGTGAGGCCCTAGATCCAGATAGCAAGCGACAGAATGCGGCAACTTTGCACATGACTGTGAATCAATTGTGTAGTAAGATAGATAATATTAGTGCAGAAGCAAACGAGCTTTTGGACCAGGAAAAAGTATTAATGCAAGAGGAAAATGAATTGATACGTGAAATGGAGGTGAAGTTGGCTGCTTTAAAACTACAAAAGGATTTGCCATTGCCGGTACAAAATCAAAATGCAGCACCAGTGCCCCAGGCAAGTACTATGAAGTCGAATGAATCTACGGATGAAATTCAAATTGCAGATGAGAAAGTCAAAGGGTTGTCGATTACAATTGAAATGGTGAAGACGCAGCAGTCCAACCGAGTAAAAGAGGTCCAACGTGAGCGCCGTCGTATGTTCGACTTCAGTGCGATCTCGCTTGTGTTTATCCAGTACATCGATCAGTGCATGGATAGTAACACAGCAGTACCAGAGAGCTTGGAAGCTTGGCAAAAACTAAAGACCGCTCTTACATCTGCTTCCGCCACTTGGCAAAGTATCTGTCAGTCTGAATTTGACGAGCGTGATGCATCAGAAGATGATAAAGATATATATACTCCATTAGGCGAAATACATGCATTAGGAATGGAAAGTAAGCAGATACTGGCCCAACAAATCCAAGTTTCTTCAAACACCCAAGACGCCAAGCACATTCGATTAAAGAGCAATGGCTACTGGGTCCCGATCTCCACGGATGCATCACCAACTATTGTCGTGGACCTGAAATGCCCACACATTCTCTTTTCGATTTCTCTCGCTGGCGGCACAATTAAACAGAATAATGA
This sequence comes from Salisapilia sapeloensis, assembly GCA_023334545.1. Taxonomy (NCBI): domain Eukaryota; phylum Oomycota; class Peronosporomycetes; order Peronosporales; family Salisapiliaceae; genus Salisapilia; species Salisapilia sapeloensis. The sequence continues at coordinate 81,981 of JAADVB010000033.1, forward strand.
AGTTACTACAGCATCCAGCAGCTTGCCTGAAAATGAATCAGGCGCCGCTACTAAACAGGCACCGTCAGATGAAGCAGAAGTTATCGTAAATGATGACGTTGCATCAAAGGATAAGCTAAAAGAGGTGGTGAGTAAGTACAACGTTGCGGACATCACAGGTGACCATGATATCACGCATGAGCTACTTGGTTATACAATGTCCTGGATGCGATTATTAAAGACGGATGCAGTACCTACGAAGCTATATGGAAGGCCACCTATACGCTTTTTGCACGATGTGATTTGTGCTATCATTAAGAACACAGGCTTCGGCTTCCAATCGTTCACGCCGGAAGAGTTTGATTATGCTCAGCTTTCTGGGAAAGAAGAACGCGGAAATTTTCTTGTTAAAGTGATTAAGCTTGTAGCTGACTTTTACGAGAACGAAAAGGATGTGACGATTTCTGCGACACCGGCATCGATACTTGCTGGTAAAAATCCTGTGGATACTCTCAAGCTGCTTTGCTACCTTGCGCTTGCAGCGATGAACCATGTACTTCGCGAAAAGAGTGAAAACAATTCAGCAGCAGCTGATAACAATACTGATGCGAAACCTGCAACAGAAGTATCTGAAGATCAAACGGTAACCTTAGAGTGCTATGTCGAGCGCTTTCAACTGATGACAAGTATGGATGGCGAAAAGTGGGAAGACAGAGGTGAACTAGATGCTTGCTCTTGCACGAGTTTGGTAAATATTGACATCGAGCACGAAAAAGCATCAACGGTGGCACAATTTGTAAAGCTTATACTTGTGAAATGGAAAGATGCCCCGGTCGTTCAAATGGAACTCTTTGGACAGGAGCTTCAAAGAAATGATCAGGTGACCTCAAGTATTGAGCGATCTGGAAATGCTATCATCGCACATCTTTCACAAATACTGAGTGCTGGAACAGCGATTTTGACAGACGCGAAGACGACATGGGAACTCTCCAAAGTTGCTGACAAAGAAAAGCAAGCCGAGATGCGCCAACTACTGGAGCAGATAGCGTCTTTAAAAGCAATGAATGCAACGGTAGGGAATGAGGTGAAGGAGCTGCAAGACAAATATAAATCTTTGGTAGATGAGTATCAGGATGAGTCAAGATTGCTTGCTTCGGAAAAGGAGAAGAGTGAAGGCTTGAAAAAGAAAGTTGAAAAGTTAGAGTGTGTAGAAGGAGAACTAAAGAAAACAAGTGAGCAGCAAGAGAGTAAAATTGCAGACCAACTGCGAGATTTACAGAGTCTTACGTTACAAAAATCGGAGCAAGAGAAGGTCATTGAATCGCTCAAATGTGCAAAGCAAGATTTGGAAACTTTGTGCTCTAGCCTCCGAGATCAATTGCAGGCTCAGCAAGACAACCAAACTAGTGAAAATAACACGGCTATTGGTGAACTTATGACAGTCAAAGTACAACTTGAGGATTATAAGCGAAAGCATGAAGATTCGGAACAACTGCGAAAGGAGTTGCTAGCAGTCTCAGAAGGGTTACAAGTGCAGCTTCAAGCCGCCAGAGCTTCATCTGTCGAAAAGGAACAGGCGATGGGTGAGCTTGCAAAGCAAATGGAGCAAGATGCTGCCCATGTAATTGAAAAGTTGAAAAGTGAGAAGCAGTTACTGGAAGCCAGACTTGAAAAACAGAAAGGAACTGAAAGCACGCTGATGAAAGAGAACGAAACAAACCAGGTTGATTTGGAAGCGTGCAAGGCTGAGCTTGTCAAATTGAAAGGCGTCATAAAGGCTATAGGACTCGATGAAGGTGGAAGCGATGAATCTGTTGGAATTTCATCTGCTGATGCAGAGAAGTTTGCTTTCGAGTCCCAGACTCGAGAGCTTCGGTATCAGGCAGAGATAGAAAAGCTGGAAGCGAAATGTCGAGCTCAGGATAAAGAGTACCAAGGCTCACAGCAGAGATTAATTGAGTGCGAAAATGAAATGCAATCGTTATCTCAACGGATTCGATTGCTAGAGGAAGCAGAAGAAGAGTTGCAGCTACAGATTCAAGTCCTAACTGACGAACGAGATGCCGCACGATTGAAAGAAGAGCAGCTTTTCACTGACAATAATGAAAAGGAAGAGGAAATTGAGCGCATTCGCGACGGATATGGTAAGCAGAGCTACAGCAACCGTTGTTTATATACTGTGCCTCAAACGCTAATGCCTGTGCAGTGTGGGTGACAGACCGAATGAATGCAAAGGAAGATGAATTGACAGAACTTCAAGAGCAAGTGGAAAAGTATGAGGCACTACTTAGGTTTGCCTCTCCGAGAGCGCAAGGGGATAACCAGACAAGTAACGGCCTTAAAAATCTGTACAAGCTCGCATTCGGTAGTATACTTCAATTTAAATAACTATTACAAAGATAAAAGTTTACATAGTATCTTTTTACGAATGCAGGAAACGATGCGTTTGGTCAGGATTGTGCCACACAAGAACAAGAACTTGCAAAGTGGATAGAAGATAAGAAAAAGGAACAAGTCACACCATCAGACAAGGTTGATGGCATTCAAAAGCGGGATGCCGTACAGACCGACGATAAGTTGAAAACTGTAGAGAGTGAACAGGTACAGGAAAACCCGGCAATGGTCCGAGGTGGTGACGATTCGGATGGATACGATGATGACTTTGACGCTTGAGAGACATATAATTAAGCAGAAATTCACAACTTGTTTCTGTTTACTATCATTGTTCTTACCACTTTCTCTTAGCTTTATTCCTCCCAGCCAGCTTGGTTCGCGGCAATCATATCTCCATCGCCATCAATTGAGCGGCAATTGTAAATCGCGTACAGTAACTTTTCTTTCATAATCTCAAATGAAGAATATCTCGGAAGCTCCATGGAGAAGAAGCACGTGTGCGATACCGGCAGATACATATCCACATTTGTTTGAGATGACTTTCCAAATGACTGCAATTTAAACTTCTGTGGGAAGTCAGCCTCGATGGTTGGAAGTCGTGATCGGCCCCATGCAAACCGCAAGAATGCAGATTTTTCATCCTGTGATAATTCATCCATCACTTGCCAGAACAAAACGATGTGAGGGTCAGTCTCATTGCATCCGGAGTACTCCGTACACTTCTTTAAAAGAGCTATGTCCACCTCTGGCATTCCACAGATCTCTTGCTCCAATTCTTCACCGGTGAATAACGACATCAACTTGACTGGAACAACCTGTGCAAAACCATTCAGAAGTGTGTGAACTTGAGTGTCATACTCCGCCAGTCGATAGCCTTCGACAAGGTCCACGTATTCACATCTCGTGTCAAATGTCACAGCTATATCGTGTCCGCCAGGCTTCAACTCAATCACCCGGTTATCAGTCGATAACGTCGTGAATGTCTCCATCACGACGTCTTCGAAAGTGTCCTCAGTGACACCGTATTGATCAATCGAACGAAGGCTGTGCATGGAATTTACCATCATCGAATCAACACCGGCCAGGTCTGTCAAACTAACGCTGTCCCCGACCAATCTCTTCCAAATAATGGGAGCTATATCAAGGGAAAGCTGGTCTTCACTCCGCATCATACAGGCCATTAACTTTCCTAAAAATTCCATTTGTAATCCAAGTAGCCAGGTCGTTGCGTTTGGATGCAAAAGCCATTTATCTCTACCGGTTCCGACATTGTGGAGAGCATTCGGAGTGCATAGCATCAATTCAAGCTGCTTGCTTTGCAGCTCCTCACAGAATTGCTCCAACGTCTCACGGAATGGTCCACCTGCATCTATTGCGTTTTCACCAATGAACTGCGCCTTGTAAATTCGATTTTTGTTTCGATGGAAGTGAGGTAACTCTGCGTCCATTGCACGGAAAGCTTGCGAGAACAGAGTCTTCCACCCAGACAAGTCAGGCTTTCCAGTAAGTCGATGGTGCGCTGCTTTCGAACGATTAAACTGGAGCTTAATGAATCCGATGTCGCTAACCGTGTCGGTCAAAGCATCCTCCCAGAGAGCCTTCTTCACGGCGTTAAAAATGCAATACTTATGCTTTTTCACTAGCCTCTCCAAGTCATATTTCAATGTGCTTTTCGTCACGAGCGGAGATGACATGCGAATGTAGGGAAGTAATTCCCGGATGGCATTGTTAAAGTACTGAAGCATCTTGAACCACTCTTCCAGAAATTCGTCACCATTTCTAGTCTCGTCATGCGAGGTAGTCTGTAGCTGATCTGCTGTTAATGGCTCAGCTGTTGAAGCTCTTGTGCTTGGGTCTGTAACGACTCGAACCAAGGTCGGCCATCGCGTTAGATCACTTGCACTTGGTGCAAGCTTTCTCCATGAGGTAGACAACAGTTCATCATCCGTCATTTCCTTTGTATGTGCCATCTTATTCACATATCGGACAAGCTCACTGTGCAGCGAAGCGTCAAGAGCTCGAACTTGTTCGTTGAACTGCAGCATTTTTGAACTGAATAGCTGGCGGCCGATGGACTCCAGCGCAAAGTGCGGAATCACGTGGAATTTGTATCCCCATAAAGTTGATGCGTTATCTTTCTCTGCAAAGGTGTCGTCAATATCGACGGAATACGTTAGCGTATTCCCAAATATGATAAGTGGCTCTCTCTGGGCCATCGAAAGTGATCGTCTCATAACGTCGCAACTATTAAGGTAGTCATACCGGTACACTCCTTCGTTCTCTCCCGTTTTCCACTGCACCAGTACTCCTTTTTCGTCCTCTCCTTTCCAGCTAACCAGCTCTTTCACAACGCCTACTTGCCCTGGTCCTCCATCTTCATTTCCATATATCCAATCCAAGGACCGCACGACTTCGTCGCCAATATTAATAGAGACAGGTGAGGACGAAGACGAAGTTAAGTGATATCGTTGCGGAGATCGTTTAGAGTCTGTACTGCCACTAACATTCTCCACGACTGTTTCCTTCGATGTATTTCTGTCTCCCGCAACTCCATCACTGAATCTCAAGCGGATATACTTGTCCAATTCTGTTTGTTCGTCAAAACGTACTTCCAAAGCGACTGCATTCGGAATATGCACATAAATTTCCTTCACTACATCTTCTTTAATCTGTACTGGATGATGACTTTCTCGAGAAACGATATTCGATCCGAGTTGGGTGTCAAAATCGAGTAACATTGCCACTGCATCCACTATCTTTCGATTAACATTCGGCAGCTCTGGTAAAAGATTCGTAGAAGCATAAGGAATCTCTTGATACGTGACTTGCGTCCTACTTGACTGAGCGGCTACTTGCACTGGTCCTCTAGCGATAAGATCGACAAGATTCGCCCAAGAAATGGCTGTGTCATTGTCCTGAATGCCACAGACATGGAAGATGTCGTGCCTGTTCCTTCGTAAAGTCAGCACTTCATTCTGAAAGTCAATCGTTATCATGAGTATGTCTCCTTGGCACATCTTTAGAGAGGGCGATGAAACCACTTTCTCTGTTCCAGCGTACTGGACTTCTCCACTACATTTCCACCGCACTATCCATTCTTCATTTTCATTGCTTTTTACAAGAAGACCCACTTCACATGACGGTCCAAGTTCCTTTAAAACCAATTCGCATGCAAACGCTCGTGTCTTGTCAATCGCGTTAGACGTCCAAAGCTTGTCCGTAGACGCACACGCTGCATCACTTACTACCATGGATGGCAATATATTGCGTTGGATTGCATACATACAGCTATCAGTTGCCAGGACTAGACCGATGTAGCAGTGAGCAAGGCTTTGTAAGTACTGAGACTTTTTCAGCTTGCCCCCCTCGTTAAACGCTAGTGCTCCAAACTGTACGGTGACACATAGACGAATACGTTCAATCAGCGTGGGTGGAACTCTGGCGAGCCATTCATGATGATGGGATAAAGCTGTAATGACATCCAGAGCTTGACGTCCCAGCCGCTTCGGCGCTGTTTCGATGATGGCAGCTAGTGCCGCAATCGTAGATCCAGAAAATACTTCCTTCGCGACTGCACTCTCATCCCCTTTAAACGTTGCAGCTCCCGTGCTTGAAAGTAACCATAAGCACATCTCTAGCAGACGCATCTTCTTATCAAGACTGGTAGTGTTGTCATCCTCCATAGGTAAATCATGAAAGGATGCCATCGCATGAAAGCGAACACCCCAAGGCGCTTCAGATTCATTTGGTTTTACTTGCAGTGCAAATTTGTTGGTCTGTAGGGTCAGAGGAAGACTGTTGTTCATGGCTGGATGACTGCCATCGATTCTTATCGCTTCAGAGTACTCTTCCTCTCCAGTCGTTTCAGAGTATCCAGAGACTGGTTCAAAAACACATTCCAAGTCTGATGGACGATTTGGCACACTTTGTTCATCGAAGACGATTTGGATGGCTTTGGCGCTCTTGAATGGAATAAGACTCTTCGAAAGTGAAGTATCTGAGCAAGGATGTGAAGTACAGTACTCATAATAAGCCACACGCTTTTCCGGTAAATGCTTTCTTCCCCGTTGTAGTGTTTGAACGGCGCGAACGATGAGCTCAACAAGTTTTTCATCGGCTAGTCCACTTCCTGCTTCGCAACGAATGTACTCTTGTAATACATCTAGAGCGCTCTTAAACCCATGCTGCATCTTCCTCGCTCGACTTGGAGTGTATATTTGTAGAAGTGTTCCAAACAAGTCTCTACTAGAGCCTAGTGAGTCTAAATGCACAGGAAGCGACACAGGCATCTTCGATATGAACACCTCAAATAGTTTTCGAGCTGCATGCGTTACTTGTGCACGATGAATGTCGTATAGCAAGCTTTCGAGTCGACTGCTTTGCACTTGCAAGTCTTCCCGAATAAAATTCCAGGAGCAAGGGTCGACGGATAATTGAACCCGTTGCCTGTTAGTCATTTCAAACGTACTATTCCGTCCTTCCTCCAATTCACCAATGATATTCGGTGCAACGAGAAACTCTTCAGTCATGAGATAGTTCAGTGGCGCCAACAAGACAGTGTCTCTGTGACGTTGTTTCGTCCACATTGTCAGCCTGTTGCCCGTCTCACTGTCCGTGGTTATGAACTCCAGCCAACCACTAGAATGGCTGATTGCATTAATTTGCTCACCTACTTGAAGCCTTCCGCCTTCAATATCGAGCATCTTTGGTTCCTTGTAGAATGGAGCACCACTCGCTGATATAACACAGTATGTGCATCTCGATTCCTCCATGTAACAACTACTTACTGCCGGCTTTATTTCATCTCTTGGATCACTGTACTTGATCAAGTCGGAATGCGATATCCTAGTCTCACAAACTGTATACCCGTTGTCGAGCGAAACATTGTTATTGTTTGCTATCAATTGAGGCGCAAATTGCTCATTTAGTAGACAAGAGATGACATTCGCTTCGAGTTCAAGTCGCTTTCGTGAACGCTCAACGGCATATGTGTGTGAGTACTCCACTTGAATATGGACTTTGAACCCATAAGAACTACTGGATGATTCTTCTGCGCGCCAGATAATTGCACATGTGCCTCCAGGAATGATTAAAGGTGGTCGACCTTTCATGCCAGGCCAATCTTGATCGCTGCCAAAGTATTTTCGCTTTCCCCATCTGTCATTACTTGAGTCAAGTTTTACGATGGAGATAAAAGTCTCTTTGGAATCGGTACGACAAGAATCGTCAAAGGTCAGACAGAGCCGAGTAGCGTGTGGACAGATGACCCGATGACCGACACATTCAGCTGTATACGGATGTGGAGACTCTAACTCGAAGTGCCTATGCCGTGGACACACCACCTGACCATTGTAAACGTTCTGAATAGATTGAGTGAGCGTTGGAAGTAGCGACGTGACACTTTTAAACACACTTAAGTCTTTTTGTGTGTTAACGAGGGTCGCCAAGGTCGTTAGACATTGCGCTTGTACTTCTGCCAATGCACTTAAGTACGTAGGAGGAGCTGCTTGTGGTTGGTATACGCGCTTCATTGGTACAGCAACAATCCAGATCCCTAGGCATTCGTCTTCGTTTGCAGTCTCTGCGTTGAAGAGCATGTTAATGGAGTTGCATGGAATACGAAGTGGTGGATTTCCGTTACAACCAGGATAGATGTCACCAAAGTACTTTTCCTCTTCCCACTTCATTGGGTATGCAGACGCGACCGGGTCCGAGTCTTTAATTCTACTGAACTGCACATAGTCTGCAGCACCACTCGTCTTGCATTTTGAATCGAAATAAATCCACACTTCTGCAACGTCAGCGTCAAAGATCAAGTTCTTGCGCATTTGACCATTCGTGTACGGCTTACAAGTCCTTGCAGTTTGAATGCCATCCGTAGGAATAAGACAAGGCGGACCTGGCTTCCTATCCGTTTGAAATGTGGCATCAAGCTGCAGCACGTCTCGGATATTGTGACATAGATCCTTCACAAACGGCATCAAGTTTTGTAAAAATGCTGCCACTTTCTTCTCCTCTTCCCCATTGTAATGGTATATACGAGACGCCTGCATTTCCAGCACTTGAGATTGACTTCCATCCACCGAAACTCGATAAAAACGCTCACCATTCTCAATTCGAATGCTCAGGACCGTCCCAATCTCACTCCAAACTTCTTTTGACTCTTCAATGATTGCAGTCACCCTTTCACCGACAGCAAGCTTTCGTATCTCCTTTTTGCTAAGAAGTATGGACGCTGCTCTGGCGCGCTGAACACGCTCTAACTTTTGTGCAGATGGCATAGAAGACATAGTAGATAATCCTCCGAGTACCTCTGCTATGTACTTGTAGATGGCTTCGCTCCAAGCCGGGGTGCTTGACAGCTTTCGAATCAATAGAACGTACGCATTTGAAAGATTCAGAAGTCCTTGCCAAGACGCTTGCACCCTAAACAAGGTACCAGTGTCCTTTCCGGGTATATCTTGTGCTTGTACAGGGACTACCACATGAGCATCATGAGCATGCTCGTGTGCGCTCCCAAGCGCAGCTATTCGGGAAAAAACTTCTTCCACAAACGAGTTTCTCGTGTCTGGAAACACTTCTGTAACTGCAGCATCGGCATCAGCTGGAGATATATAACGTCCAAGCTCAGACAAAACAATAATCCCCGCGCAGCGCGTATCAATAGCAATGGCTCCTGAAAAGCAAAGCACCAAAAGGTTCTTTAAATTTTCAACACTTGCAAGCTGCGGAATCACAGAGCTCGTACACACCGTTCGGTACATGCTCAACAAATTCAGAATCCGATCTTTTCGTAACTCAAAGATAGGACGGTCAATGCAAGGTCGAGATTCCTCAATAGCTTTGCTGATAGCATCCTCTTGTAAAGCAGCCGGAGCGAGTGTCGGGCGATGGACCCAAACACTGGCGGATCGCTCATTGCAAGCGTGCTCTGGTGGTTCACCAAAGTAAATAGGACTATTATTAATTCGTGCACGCTTGAGCTCTTTCGGCATCGATTCAAAGACAGGCTTCACCAAGAGACGATGCCCCACAGCTTGATTAATAGAGCTGTAGTGCGTATAAAGCACAAGATGATCCGTCGGAACTTCGACTATCGTTACGTCCGTATGTCGAAGCACTCGAACTTCACTTTCGGCATTTAATGTAGCCTCTTCATTGCCCTTGTAGAGTGATTCGCCCCAGTGGTCCTCACATCTAGCACTCTTGTACAATGTAACGCCATCTTCTTCACCCCGAAAGCAGCACGTAGGGTGGAACATAATACGCAGTTTCGATGCACCAGGTATACGCACAAGAGTGTGTTGTGAAAATTCATCCGTTGTCTCTGGATGGTCCGACTCTATAACTTGTGATTTCGTTATATCTTCATCTCCAGCGACCTGCAAAAAGCAGTCCAACTCGAATGATTCGACCTCGGTCCCGTCGAAAACCATTTTTAAAGCCCGTTCATCCTGCACTAACGCAATATGGACCCACACGTCTGCATTCAGAGCATAATTGCTCGTAAAGGCAAATTTGCGGTTACCTCCTGCACACACTTCATAGTGCAAATGTAGTTGATTCGTAAGAGAAATTTTTACATGACTCCAAGGTGTCTGAAGTGCACTACAAGTAGCAGATTTTCCGTAGCCTTGAAAGAGGATGGATCCACCAACAGTATCATCGACAGCACAAACTTCATATACACCTTCTGCCGGATTGAATTCGTAGCATCCAGTCTCCTGATTATCCTTCCACTGCACACGTACAGTACTCGTTCCCAAAATATTTTCCACGGTCCCTTTTCTTCCTAGGAGGATATCATTGTCTGCTTCTTCCTTCCAGTCCACTCCACATACCACCGTGTCCCCGACTTGCAGTCCACGAGGTTGAGATAGTTTTGGAGCGTACACCCATAGCATGACCGAATGATTCCATATGAGGCTTGTTTCTGCATTTGCAGGTGCGATGATGCCTGGCTCATTCGCTGGTAAATAGAACGGCTCTAGTAATGTCACAAGTCTTTTGTCGTCAATGATCGTCGGTAAACGGCTCACACATGTAGAAACATCGCTTAGCTCTCGAGCAACCGTAGTCACTAGTGCTGTTTGGAAGGATTTAATATCCTCCGTGTTCTCGTTCTCTAAGCTTGTGACATTCTTATGAACAAGAAACTTCTTAATGAGGACGTCAATTACTTCTTGAGCAGCTTTACGAACACGGTCAGGACTGTCTGACAGCAAACGCACCACGTGATCATGGAAAGATTTTAAAAGGTGCACATCCTCTGGATAGTAGTCAAGCACGGCCGATTGAAGTAGACTCAACACGAAACTGGCATTTGCTTCGTCCTTGGCTGACACTTCGGACAATGCAGTCGAGACAAATTCCATGTACGCTGCAAATGCCGTTCTCAGCTTGTTCATAGCTGACACTGTACAACCTGATACACCAATATCGAAATGGATTCGAGCGAGAGAGGAATTACTATCTTTCATCGCTAAAGAATTCAAACTTTCAGTACAGGATCCTCCGTAAGCCACTTGTGATAGTTCCATCGCTTTTCGCAGCGACTGTATCGTTCGACATTGCAACTTTCGATCGTTAAAATGCAACAGCATTTTCGTAAACTGAGTGACTCCCGCCGCTCGACTTTCAACTCGATGGTTTCGCGCTTCTAGTGCTGTCTCCAATCCATCCACATCCACATCACTTTGCACAAATTCAAGTATCTGTTCTGTCACCGTCTTAGTCATGCCTTGCTTTTGTCGCTCAGAGTAGCCTTTCCTGTACTTAAACGTTTCACGTAGCTCAATCGCTCCCTGCATTTCATCTACAAGGTTGAACCAACTGTCCATAGTTGAGCTGTTTGATGCCTCACGACCAAGCTGACGTGCTTTGCGCGCAACAAGACCCCATCGACGTTTAGCATCCGACTCGTCGACGGACAGTGCGGGTTTCAGTTGAAGTAGAAACTGTGCTCGTCGGATAACGTTGGAGCAAAGCACATCCAAAGCTTTTTCAGTCATCCCACCAAATGCGCTCGGCTGATGCTGTTGTGTAGCAGAATGCTGTCTACTTTGTCGACCGGAGCTCATGTCTTTAGCGTCTCCAAGGTAAAACCAATCCCTCATCTTTTGTGCGTTCTTCCAAGCATAGGAGATATGTTCTGGCAGCTTTCCATCCACATCGCTAGCATACGTCATAGCTTCTGATGACCACAGGTTATGGTGTAAAATTGCGGCAGCAACTGCCCGTACGGCAGTGGTTACTTGTGCCTTGGATGAGGTAGCTGCTGTTGATACACTTGACAAAGATCGAGATATAAGGAGTGAAGCACGAGGTCCCAAGCCTCTTTTCAACGCCTTCAAAAATGCTCGGATGCTAGAGTCTTTCGCTGGGCTGATCATTTCTTGCAGAAACTTGTGCTCCTCATTGTCATCCTTTACATCAATAGCTTTGCCATACTGAAAGAGCTCACTTCGAAGAAGTTTGCCATAGCTTACTTCTGCTTCGACCACTGGACTGAAAAATGTTCCATCGACCAAAAGAGAGCAGGCTTCTTGCATGAGGTGCTCATAATCGCGTATTAAATGCGTCGTCCAATGCAAGCGCGTTATCTCTTGAAGTTCTGACACTTCGCTTCGTGCAGTGAACTTGTACCCCCATTCGGTATTGGTAGTATCGGAGCAAAAGTAAACGTAGCAATGGTCGCTGTTGATGACAAGCGGAGGTTTACCTCCAACACCAGGAAAGTTTTCGGCACGACCTGTATACTTCGACTCACCGTACACTTTGGTCTTATCTGCGTCTTTATAAAATGTCAAGAAGTCATATTCATGCTCAGTACATGACCGAGGATCAAATGTGATTGTCATGGACTCTACACCAGGCATTTCAAACTTCTCGCAAAGCTCCAAATTGTTGTCGTAGTCGTGCTCCGATTCTTTTGATTTGGAAACAACGACGTTTTTAACACACTTAATTTGTTGTTCACGCTCAGATACAGGTACGAAGTCCGCAAGTGAACGTAAAGTCTGTAGTTCGGACATCATACTGTTCGTACTTTCCACAAAGAAAGCACACAAATTATTATAGAAAGCTTTCTTCTTAAGCGGTGGCAATAACGCACGTTCGTCAGTAGATTTAGAAGACGTGAAGCTATTATAAATCTCAAATAAATTTCCGACGGATGATTCGACTGCACGCAAATTCTTTTCAGCTAGCAAGACAGAGATTAGTGCTAGAACCATTGGCAACAATCGTCCAAGCCATCCTTGTTCCAAAAGGCGAAGCAATTTCAACGGCTTCATCGACTTATTCTCCGCAATTTGAACTGCGGTTGAGCAAACACGATGGCAAGCTTTTCTCAGCATTGTCATAACTCGTGTTAATGTATCCAAGCTGCGAAAGTAATTCAAAGGAGAGATATCTGGTGGTAAAATAAACACCACCTGGGTTACGCTGCATAGTAATGAGAGCAGCGTCGACAGTGTGCTTGCGTACTTCTCGTCACACTCCACGAGATATTTTTCCTCCAACGCACTAGTACATTCCACTAGCTTTGCGTATAAACCTTCAACCTCCATTTTCTCGACCATTTTGCTGCTCACAACTGATGTCTGTAGCGAAATATCTTGACACAAAAGAGCAATCTCAGCAAATTTGTCCGTAGAAGTGTCTGCCCCACAGCTTTCGACTAATTGAATCAATTTCCTCATCTGTCCTTCTACATCGGATGTAGTCAGCTGAGTCATTGCTCGACGCAAAGCATGTCTTTCAGCTAGAAGCAATGCATGCTTCATTTGAGAGTCTTCAGCCCCATGCTCGACGTGCAAATTAAGCTTGAGTAGCATTTGATAACTCTCATCCAGCTTAGAAATAAACTTCTTTGATGTCTCTTTACTCACAGACAAGTCATTTCTCGCCAACAGCTCTGCTGTCACACGGCATATGCCTACTAGTAAGCAGAGCCAATCTACATCTGCGGATGATGATGAGCCAGAATAAGCGCGTTGAACAGATTCGGAAATCATTGACGCGAGGTGGTCGAAGCAAGATGAGTACAAAGTGCACACATAAGGAACTTCGGCAACTTTGCCCATGTCAGTGCTCTTGACTCGGCATACCACGTCTAGCTCGGACGATAGCGCATGGACAGCAGCGTTCCGATAAGGCAGGCGGAGTAATTTGGAAGCGGCATGACTGAATCGGCTCGACTTGTCGATATCAGCGTTTTCTTCTTGGTAAAAATAATCCAATTCTATCGCTGTTGCTTGAACACCAAGTGCGACGTGCTTGCCACCATTTTCATAGTAACTGACGTTGTTCTTACGACCGTTTAGAACCCATACGCGGTTATTCTCAGCATCAAAGCAAACCGCTGCACTGGGTAGATTGCACTGAAACACGCACGCTTCATCCTTGGGCTTCACTTCTTGCGTGATATTTTGGACGGAACTGACGCGTCGTCCATCCAAGCAGCTATACATTTGCACTTGAAATTTAGCATGCGTGTTCTCACCTTCCGCATCATCATGAATGGCAGGTATGAGAACAGCAAGGTTCGATCCATTTGTGTAGACTGCAGGTACGTTGAGCGTCGCAAATGCTTTCGTGGACTCCAATTCGGCATGCCAAGAGGCCATCGATGAGAAGGTAGTGAGGTCTATGTTCAGCTGAACGCGTCGTATACAAGTCAGCATACACTTCTTGTCTTGTGAGATAGTCGGGAGGTAAACGTTCATTTGGATGTAAGCACTCCCCATGCAAAGGTTGTACAGAAAGTTTCCTTCCGAAGTGATTTTACGTATCACTTTTCCATCCTTCACTGGCGTTTTTGAGTCGACCTGAACGGACATCTCCGTGAAAGAGAGCTTTTGCTTAACAGCTAAGCTCTCTGGGTCAATGCAAAGAATACGTTGAGTACTCGTGAACCTCTCTCGACCCATACGTTCATAGGTATTTAAACTGATGTAAAGACAGTCTTCACAATACGCGATACTGGAAACAATGTCACTTGCTACCTGCTTTACAACATCGCTTTTCCACTCCTCAACTTCACAAACATCTCGATCGACCCAAGGTAGATCATCGACACTGTAAATGACATTTAAAGCAAAGCCATCTTCGCTCGAAAAAGTCGTTTCAGCATTACTGGCAACGAGCAAATCGTTTATAACATCCGAAGATACTTTAATCCCATCTGGATTTTGCTCAACAGCAAAAGCATTCGCCCATTTGTCCACTGCACACTCGTCCAGTAACTCGAAGTGGCCGTAGTATGCAGCTTTCACTCGACTTGAACTGTCCACCTCTGAGTCATTAATGTCAGTATGAGGCGAATGGAACTCGTCCGCAGCTGTCAGTATCGTACGGGTAAGTTTGTTATCTTGCCAATAGAATATAATGAGCTTTAAAGCTAGTGCTTCTTCATGACTTGTTTCAGCAAAATCATTCTCGTCGCTTAATTCAAGTAATGACTGAACAGAAGCCTTCGCATCATTTCCTTTTCGAATAATTAAACGCACTTTGTCCAATACGTCCGTACAACTTCCATACATGGCATAATGGAATCGTTTCTTCCGTCTTATCGATTCAAGTATACATTCAGATTCTACCTGATGATAAACGCGTCCTCTCACTGTCGCATTTTCACCGGTACCAATCTTTTGAAGTTTGTGAACTGGATGCCACTTGTACAGGTACGTACCGTCAGTGGTAATTGCCCAGTGAAACTCGACTGAGAAGTCCGAATTCACTTGCTTGTCCATATCTTCTTGCATTTGGAGGATAGGAAATTTTCCATTTGGGTTCGTACCATCAGCAGTCGGGCCGAGTGGAAACGATAGTCGATACTTTTCCAATCGCGATACGAAAAGATCGATCCAGTCAATGAAGGAACGACCTGAATATGAAATGTGACTTTCTTGCTTCCAAGACCGAAGCTTATTGGCAGCAACAAGTAACATGGAAACTCGTCCGCTGCTGACTGCAAATGCCAACAGAAGGAGCATCGTAACTGCGTGACTACGGTGCTCTAGATTGCCATTCTCAATCATATCATTGCAGAAGCTTTCCACGTAGTCAATGATCAACGGTTCAATGGACTGTTGGTTCACTTCAGCCAGTTGAAAGTCCGGGAAATCGATCGCTGTTTGAACAAGAGCCATCACTCCCTGTTCATATACTTGTGGACTCAGCGCATACAACCCTCGAAGCATTTCTAATTGCATTCGAATGAAACCAACATTAAAAAATTTTTGCACCGATGCATCCTCCATTTCGCCAGAGACAGCTTTTTCCATTGCATCGTCCGCCGAATTCACCTCCGACATGCCACTCGACCTTGCTGTTGCTAATTGGCCACGCAACTTGTCCAGGTAGTCTTGTAAGATAGCTTCTTGGACTTTCTTTTGCTTCTTCGTAGTCATGATCTCTTTTGGATCACGAGCTAGCACGGTGCCCTTCAGTAAGCCTCTGACACGGCTCTCATGGATATCGATGGTACTCGAGTCACCAAACAGCTTTATATACAAGAGATCATCAGCCTCTCGAATCTCGGATGCTGTCATCTCACCTAAACGAGCTTTCTCGGTTTCCAATTTCATTGACATATTCACATCTTGGTTAGCTTTCAACTCTGAACACTTGTCTTTCACGAAACCCTCATCTTGCAGTAACTTGAAAAAGCTACCATCCTGCCAAACTTTCTCGCCTAGACCCGGCAAAGTACCATTTGCTTCACTGGATGCTACAACTCCCATGATGCTCTGCTGCCAGTCGGATCGAGATAATGCAAATCTTGGAAAAGCGTAAAGGGGGGATTAGGTGGGTTGAAAATGGGTTGAAAATGGGTTGAAAAGATTCTATTCCATTCAAAGCAATCTTTAAAGGATACACAAATGCGGTATCAGATACATTGTGCTTAAGGCTATAAATCTCTTTTGCCATTCCTTCTAAACTAGTTTTGGATAGTTAGTTGGTAGGATTCTATTGAATAGGCACTATGAGAGTGCACAATCCCATGTACCGTCCACCTTGTTCATACAAATACCTCATCACAGAAGGGCTAAAACTCAAGTTCAGCTGGTAATGAATAACTCGCGTCTCGGACATGAATCAACGTCTCTCGACAATGTCTGGATATGTGCAGCTGAAGTAGATGAACGCAAGGAAAAGGAAAAGGAAAGGATAAAGAGGTTGCTAAAGAAAAGAAGCAAAAAGCAGGGTAGAGGAAAGTATGAGATTGATCCGAGTCACGAATTGGAGGTAGAGATAGAAGAGAAAAGACGAAAATTGCGTGATGAAGCTATAAAGCACTCACCACAATCGTCACAGCGACACAGTCGTGATCAACAAAAGAAGCTTTCCGTGTATGAACTGGAGAACAAGAGATTATCTCTACTCTTACGTGATCAGAAGCTTTCTCGACGTCTCCAAAAGTATATTCAACGTGCCGGTTCATCGCTTTTAAATTTGTGTATGCTGAAAGTTCTGTAGAAAGCGACCACGACCACGAATTGTCCATGACATGCTATCAATTGAAAAAGCCCATACGCGAGTAAGTCTATGCATTCTTCATATAAATAAAGCTGAAGAGGATAAGTATAATGCAGCACACAATAGGCAGCCACTAAAATCCAACAATGGATACGTCAACGTCGGCGAAAGCAATTTATGGCGAAGTTTGTCAATCTGAGCCATTCGGCAGTTCATATCCAACGTCTATCACGAGGTTTCTTATGTCGACGATTGGTATCCTCGTGGCACATATATCGAACGGCAGTTGCCACCCGCTTCCAGGCAATCTATAGAAGCTACAAGACACGTAAGCAGCTCCAAGTGTGGCATGTAGAAAGAGATTACGGAGCTACCAAGATTCAGACTGTCGCCCGAGTACTCTTTGCCAAGTCTATGGTGCAAAGAAAACGGAAACGCATTGCTGTTATTCGAATCCAGTGTTGGATACGGGCGATTAAGTCTCGTCTTAAGACCTGGCTAATATCACAAGACGAGAAAGCAGTGAACTTACAGCGACTAATTCGAGGTGTCCAAGCAAGAAAGCGAGTGTCATATCGAAGAGAGCTTCTGAATGCAAGTGCGATTCAGATCCAACGAATGTTTCGAGGAATGTTAGCTCGGGTGAAGATTGAACATATTTTGTGCGATCGAGAGACTGAAAATCGAAAAGAATTGATGCTAATATTGGAAGCGGAAGAAGAGTGGTATCGAGCCCAACGAGATCGACTAGTAGCTCGGCTAGAGCGCTTCGGACTGAAGGACGAGTACGCTGTCGTGTATAAGTCTAGAGCTTCTCTGGCGCTATAACATCTATGTATGTAGAGTAATGCAACGGGAAGAAGAATACGTCAAGTCTCATAAGAAGATATTAAATGTACGTTGATTGTGCACATGAATGCGGTAACCTAGGTTTGATCTGTCCATGGGTGTAGATGGAGGCTATCTACTTGGACATGCAAACCCAACGCGCTCGGCTATCTCCGCGTGCAATAGAGCAAGGGTGGGTAGAAGAGATGGAAGACAAGATGAAGAAACACCGATCAACTATTACAAGAATGAAAATGGACGCCCTTTTTGGTGTCGCATATCGGTTGCGGTCAGCAGAGCAGTCTCTACAAGACCTCCAGGAGGAAATTTGTAAGCTAGAGTACAAGCGATGTCAAGTAAGCTTTTCCTTTTCTTTGGCCTAGTAGTAACTCTCTCACAATTCTTCATCCTGTAATAGTTTCGAATGTGGCGTGAAGAAGAATACATGGACTACTGGGAGGTATGTCTAGTATTTACATGGGATACACACTACGTACTTATTGATATTGTGAAGCGAGAATGTCGAATTAAAAGCGAGAAAAAGAAAGTAGAGCAGCGACAGAATATTGCCAGTCAGCGACGTCGATGGCGAATACAATTTTACTCTAAAGATGGAAAGCCGAACAAACATTGGAAAGGAACGACTTGGACTGACGAGATTCTTACTGAAGCTGAAAACAAGCAGAAACTGTCGTTTGGAAGCATCCAACTCCTCACCAGCATGTATAAGAAGCATCAAGGTTACCAATCTTCGGACCGGGAAGATACAATACCAAATCTAGTTAATCAAGTCGCATTGACGAATACACTTAACCAAACGGAACAGCTCAAGGAGATATTCAGACCTGTATTAGAACGTGTTGGAATGTACCATGAAGCAGCCCATGACATGACTCAAGAGCAGCAAGAGGCGAAAAGAAGTAGAGATTACCTACGAGCCGTATCAAGAGAAAAGTTGCAAACACCAGTG
This sequence comes from Salisapilia sapeloensis, assembly GCA_023334545.1. Lineage (NCBI taxonomy): Eukaryota > Oomycota > Peronosporomycetes > Peronosporales > Salisapiliaceae > Salisapilia > Salisapilia sapeloensis. The sequence goes on from JAADVB010000033.1 coordinate 100,636, forward strand.
ATATCATTGAGGCAAAACCGAAAGCCGCGTGAGACTCCCGATCGTGAAGCAAAGAAACAAAAGATCATCCAAGCTGGCCAAATCCCATGGCATCTCCTCGATCGCATTGCTGCTGAGCGTCACCAACTGCTGGAAGCTCGGACGATCTATCATACGTGGGGCAAAGCTCCCCTTTCATTTCGATAAGCAAGACAATCTTTCGACGAATGCATGCGCTAATATTGTTATTCTATCAAGTCGACATTCGTGATAACCTTTGCTCTAGCACCGCTACTCGGTCTCGAAGTCGTTGTACGAGTTCTACCTCTTTATACTTGACAGCGAGTTGGCTATTTAATGCATCGATGACGGTTTGAGGGAGCTGCCAACTCGGAATGTTCAACTTGTTGTCCACGAAGAAGTCGGTTACGCGTGAACTTTCGTGGAGCAACGGCTGACCAGACCAGCGTAGGAACATACTTTCCCACAACTCCACGCGCTTGAGTAATCCTGTGACCGGTGGGTCCATCGTCTGGCCTGGCACGAACGAAGCTTCTGTTAATTGCGGTCGGAATCCATTAATCCATGTCCATATCGAGACTGTCCTAGCATCCAGCTTGGCTTCATGCCGATGCTTCTTGCAATCCAACAAAAACGTCCCGAAGCGGCAACTATGCAAAGCGTCTGCAAGTAGAAGCAGTAATCCTTCGTTAAACTCAAAGTACGTCGGATGGTTGTGTACGAGCTGCCAGACACAGTCCAAGAACTGGATGAAGATCGGACTCTCCTGCGTATCTGACTTTTCACCGTGCGCATATCGCATCTGGAACGGATGTCCGAAGGATAACCACTCTTTGTCGATTAACACTTGAAAGCCTTGCCACGTGCGATAGTACGGATCAAGAATGAGCTGTGCGATCGATACGATTTGACTCGTACGATCCCATCCGTGGCTGCAATGAAGTAGCACAGATTCACCTGATCGCACGAGTGACGTGACATGGACAGAAGCTTTGAGCAGCTGGCGAATGTACAATAGCCACTTTGTATCTTCGACGTTGCCAAGCCATTGCAAGTTATCACAAGAGGAAGAAGCACATAGTGTACGAAGCTTTTTCATGCTTTCGCGCATCGAATGGATGTTCGGAATGTTCATGAAAGCCACTTCACAGTTCTTGTAATTGCCAGAACTCTCGACACCGTACCCGATAGCACGATTCGCGAATGCATTCGTCATGGGACGACAATCAATGATGTGTAATATGTTATGGTGAAGGCTCGATGAAGCGATGCCAGCGACAAGTTGTTCGTCTTCAGCAGAGCTTGAGCGTGACATGCCAATTTTAGGTTGGCTTGAGCGACAGATTGTTGCCCCAGTGGAAGCGTGAAGCCAGCACAAAACTGGAATTCGACCGAGAGACCGGAAGGATGTCGCTTCATGTAGCACCTAGTGAGGGGTAGAAAGTTTAATCAAATGCATTATGACATACATATTCGCAACATACATACTCCATCAGGAACGGTAGATGGCACTACGAGGAGTTCTGGGTACGTTTCAATCGCTTCGAAACCCTTGTTGAAGTCACTGATTCTCCACTTGCCACTGGATAGCACACCCTAGTGATATAATGTTAAAATGAACAGTTGTGAGTAGGAAAAAGATGCAGGCATACTTGTCGCTTCCATTCAGCACGATCGTTGTAGATGTCCCAGTCGACTCCAAATGGAATGAGTTCATCTTCATTTCTGTAATCTTCTGAAAGTCTACGAAACGGCATCAGTACGACACATCGGATAATTTCTATAGGAGTCGTACCTGTGGTAGAAAGCAAACAAATAGTCCAATTTGTCTGGGAACACATACGTATTCAATAGATTGAAAATCTATCCAGAGACCATTAGTACATTCATCTCGTCCTCTACAGAACCATTATCTATACTTTGTCCACTTCGATGACGTCAAAACGAAACGAGAGATGGCGCAAGTCTTTCATACGAATTTCAATCACCGAGTGCTTCTTCTTCACCCTTGTGATGCATCCTAGAGGTACTGTAAAGTAGGATGCAATTTGAGCATCCGTGCGCTGTAGCAAGTGTGTACGCACCAGCCCATACTCGTGCCAATCAGGCATAAACTGAAATCTGTAATTCGTTGTGAGGACACGACCAAGGCAGACTGTGGCAGCAGACGTGTCTTTCTTTGGTGATGCTTCATCCAGGTATTCTGCCGTCACTGCCGTCAGGACCTCCTGCTCTCCTATCAATCGTTCCGTCTCAAGCAAGGACATAGTGCTTGGTGTCGATGGCGTTCTCGACTCTTCTAGTCGTTCGACAGCGTCGGAAGCTCTGGCACAAGCTAGCGGTCTTAAAAGTGCCTCTACCTCTACCTTGGCAACACCAAAACTAATCGTTCGATAGCGTCAGCAGGGTAGGTGCTATACAAATCCTAAAGAGGCGTTAGCTTGAACGGTTGTTCGCTCGCTGCGTTCGTTGCCAGTAACGTCTCTTGGGAGTAAGAGATCTTGCGTCCGTACCTCTCTCTTATGGATGAGACTGGATGTATGGAAAATAAACTTAATGGCTCCGGATAGACGTTAATTGATCGATAGGTGGGTAGGCACGAATCCACGCGTCGAGGAGATATTTTTGTCGATGTGGTAACTTGCTTTCTTATCTGGAAAGAACCGCGTCATGCCCAAGAGTGCGTACTCTGATAGCTACGAAGACGAAGATGGCGAGTATGCAGTTGAATGGGATGCAGTGTCAGACGGTACAATCGACAAGGATGTCTCGATATCATGTCCGTCCCCTCTGCCAAAGGAAGATGACGTGAGGGTACAGGATGATACTACAATCGATCGAGAGAAATCAAGTGGAGAGGTGGATACAAATGAGAATTATACTGAAATCAATGCATCGCAAGGTTCGGAGCGGACGAACTATCCGTCTGATCTGATTGAAACTCACGCCGTCCGTCACGACGCAAAATTCAAGCATACGATGGATTTGTCTACTAGTGACGAAGCATCTCATCGAGCCGCAATGCGTATCCGTCAATATCGTCAACACGAAGCAAAACGTCTGGAGCAACAGAAAGAGAAAGAAACCCAGGATAATCTTAGGCGCAGAGAGTTTAGAAGCTCGAACGCGAAGATATATCAAGCTCTAGGCGTTGCAGGAACAACAGCACAAGAACGGTTACGAGCATATGCTCGACAAGAAAAAATGATGAGAAAGCAGGAACAAGTTGCGCGTGATCGAGAGCAGGTGCGGTGGTATAGTGTCCCAGATCGGTATCGACGTGAGCCATTGCTTCAGCAGCACGTACATCACCTCATGGAAGTTGATCATAAAGAGCGTGTCAGATCGAAGAAAGCTAAGTGTCTAAAGGTCAAGACAGTTAAAAAGAATTTGAATCAAGTACAGAACGAGTCGAAAGACATCATCGCCTCGTGCGTCGGGAGATATGAAAGAGGGTCATATTTTCTAAAGATCTAAAGCTGCGATTTCGTTTTATTCTTCTTTGTTAAAGCATTTTCTAACGCGAGCTTGTTCGATGGTCCACCCCATAGCGGTTCAAAGATCTCAAGCTCCCGAGCTAAACCCTCTGCATCTGCATTTGTCACCACTCGCTTCGTACCATGCATGACATCTATTAATTAAGTGTCAGTAAGCAAAATCAGTATGCTTAAGATGTATCAAGTGTACCTGGCTGAGCGACGAGATACGGTGCTAAGAACGTATTTACAGCTTCATTAGCTTTTGTCTCCTGGGAGTCGAATACCGTGTCGGCAAGGCCAACTTCCATTGCTCTTTGTGAATCCACCTTTTCTGCCGATCCGAGCAACGTGAGCGCCATTCTCCGGCCAATCGTCTCCACTAGCTTTACTCCTCCACCCCATACCGGAGTAACGCCCATCTTTGTCTGTACAAACTGAATGATAGCCTTCTTTTCGACCACACGAAAGTCACAGCTAATAGCTAACTCAGCGCCTCCACCGTAGGCTCCACCATCGACGACAGCAACAGAGATCAACGGGAGATTTCGAAGTCGAGATAACGAGTTGGACATGAGTACGGCCATCGCTCTTCCTGCTGGAGGCGCACTCAACTCTTCTTTCGCTACTCTTAGATCTGATCCAGCACAAAACCATCCATCACTTCCATGTACGATGAGAGCACTTAAATGCTCTTGTAAATGTTCTTGTTCGAGCTCAGCGATGATGTCACTCAATTCAGCCATCATTTTTCCAGAGATAGCATTTCGACCGGACGGATTGTGCACTTCAATACGTGCAGTTTTGGCAGGCAATGCCTTGTCGTGCTTAACATTGGCCAACGACGTCATAGAGCTATCAAACTCGAACGGTAGGTAGAGATTGATCGTATTCACCTTCTCTTCCGATCCCATTTCACGCAACGTTTCTCGGCTCTGCGCCAAGATTTCGTCATGAGGTAACGATCGGTCGTTGGCAAAAGCAAAACGAGTGTAGGAGCGCTCTGTAGCAGACATTTGGGGCCTAGGGAAGCGATATGGAAAATGAATCCTACACGTCCGGAGCATGATCAATTTATGAGTATGATTGCGTAAACTGAAAGTCTATTTTTGCGTCGCCTTCCTCTAGTTTCGGGCATCAAAGCCCTCGAGGATAGTGCTCCGAATGACGTCATCTCCATTCTTGCCGCTGATAACCATCGGCATGATGGATGCAATTTTGGATTGGATTGCAATCCGTTTCTTTCGAAAATCGAATCGACGCTTTTCGGTCAAATTGGCTGCCGCACTGCCCTCGGCTTCCGCATTTTGCTTAATGACTGCAGCCTCACGCTTCGCAGCAGTGATCGTGGCCTCTCCTTTAATCCTTGCCACTTCGACGTATTGATTGTAATCTCGTTTAAGGTTACTCAATCCCACGACTGGCATTGCTTTGGCCTTTAATGCCTCCGTCTCAGCAGCAGCGACAGCAGTGTCCTTCATGCCTTCCGCATCCTTAATACGATTGAGACACTTCGATTGCTCTTTGGCAAGAGCAACCTCTGCTTTGGCTTCGGCCACCGTTCGCATTTCGTCTTTTTTAATGATGGTACGAGCCTTTTCGGCCAGCAAGTCTTGAACATAACGGTCATTTTCCTTTTCGAGACCAGCTAATTTTCTTGTTTCGTTGTTCACGAGTACACGCAGTTGACTTTCGTGATTCTTCTCTTGCTCTTCCATCTTGGTCTTGTATGCTGTGGTGGCCTCCAGCGTCTCTGACAAGGCAGCTGGGAGAGCAACGTTGGTCACTTTGACGTTGTGAATGAGCACGCCGAATTCATTCATCTTTGCGTTAAGGTCGCTTTTCATTCCAATTGCAAACTCTTCACGGAGATCATGCACTTGGTCATGACGAACAGAATTCACAAGACCTCGAATCGACTCTTGTGTGATACTGTACAGCCACTCGTCCAAACGATTAGCTCCCAAAGTGTACACAAACTTGACCACGTCTTCTTCATTCGGACCAATTTGGAGACTGATAGATACGTCGATGTCTATCATTACGTTATCGCTA
>JAADVB010000330.1:0-17896 GCA_023334545.1 Salisapilia sapeloensis
AGAGGACCGTCCGTTCATGACGAAAGCCGTCGGTAACGCAGGCGAAGTTCGCTCTTTCGCCAACCTCGCCTTCCTCCGCATCTACGACGCTGGGCACATGGTCCCGATGAACCAGCCTGCTGTCAGTCTTGAGATGATCAACACCTTCCTCCGTGGTGACGACTACTAACTCAATTGCAAGAGATTGTGGATATCTGGTAGATCGTGACCGTAACTACCAACAACAGAGATACTCGCATTGTCATCTACTTATATCGTACGACTGCAACATCGAGCAATCAGATCGAATGGATATCTAGCTCTGTTTAACTTATCACTGTCTTTGTACCGAAGTGGCATCCCATGGCTGCATATCGGCACCAGTCTCATCCTATTCGACGTCTAGTTGCTACTTTACTCTTCTCACGCAAAACATATATCGTCACACATCTTGCTACTTGTCTACGACTGATGCATCATCATGATCCGATGCGTTAGATCACTTGATCGTACCACCTCCTGTGCTTTCTTAAACCGATCGCCAAGTCGAGCACAGATGATATCGTGCAACTGGAGCGATACGCCCATGTCCTCTCGTTCATACTTTTCAAATGGTTTGGTGGAAAACGTTCCGGGTACATCAGGATGCGCTACTTGTTCACGCTCTTCGATCTTGTACTGGGCCAAGGCCGTTTCACTAATAATGATCTGACCTCCATGACCCATGTCTCCTAGTTCCCCAGCAACGAGTTCACTCACACCAAGGTACGTCATTTTGCCAGTAGTCGGATGCTTGGAGCAAACGAGATTCTCGTCTCCATCATGAATCGCCATGCGGACACGAAGACCACTAAAGATCGGCTGCCCCCACATATCTGTGACCCTTCTAGCACTCTCTTCATCTAGCAAACCTTCTGGCCAGTCTGCCTTTAACAACTTTTGCTGCACACTTAGACACCATCCGATGGCATCGGATACGGTGTAGAAAGCTAGTTGGAAAGCATCACCGACGGTTGTGATCTCGTAGCCGTAAAAATGTAATAGCTCCGTCCGTAAGAGATCGTCATGGACTGACTGTGCCTCCGCCATTGCCTGTGGCGCATTTGACCACAGAGCTGTGCTGCCTTCGATGTCAGTATAGACAAAGACGGGCTTTTCGAGTGGCGGATCGACCACGAGCGCTGTTTCCAAGACTTGTGCTTCTGGAAGGTAGCCATTCTCGAGCAAGTCCTCATACACGTATGGCGGCATGATCGGTCGTAACGCTCGAAAGCAGCATGGGAGACTGGCACCGATCACCAGGGCAGACGCGCCTCCTGACAGGTAGAACATGCAGAGACTGATGCCGACCCACGTGGGGAAGTTGCTGTCCGACGCCTGTAAAACGACATTGACGATACCACTGGGAATGACTAGAACGCAGTATACACGCACGAGGTTCTTCATGCGTCGGTGGAGCAAGAGGGACGACGGGTCGACGACCATGTCCAAGCGCTTGCGTAATGAAATGAGGATGGTGCAGTAGCTAGCGTACAAAAGGGAGATCCAGACAAAGATGGTTTGCAGAATAAACGCCACTGTGCGTACGGTATACCCATCATCCGGCGCTGCGAGGGCTGCACCAACGAGTGCAAAGAGAATGATGAGAGTCGAGAGGTACGTCCTTACACAATATCGACGGATGTTGACTCGTTCCTTTTCCTTGCCGCGGTCCATGGACAGCGTGATGAGTCGCTTGAGCTCGTAGGCGATGGTGATGACCCACAGCGTCGTGGACAAGAGGGCAAAGTCGCCAATTAAGGCGAAAATGACCATAATCGGTTTCGTGCTCGTGCCATAGTAGTATATAACTCGTACGCCGATAAATTGTCCATGGTCCGAGTCTTCCATGACCTCGCCAATTCCTCCTAAATCCACGAGTACACCGACATAGAAGGCAAGTCTCGCGACGGCAAAGAGCAAATACATTTGCACGAGTGCACAAGTAATGTACTGCGCGGCACTGTCTTTAATTTGCGTCGTTCGAAAGGAAAAGAGGAGCGTCATGCCCGTAGCGATAATGACAAAGACAAGAATCGCCATATACGCGACGGTCCATACCGACTCCTGTGTATTCATCTTCTTCCTACGTTGGAAAAGACACAATGGGATTTCATCCGATCGTTGTAAATTTTAACGACGAGATTTTTAACACTTATAAGAACGCCTGTTCCACTACGTTCGACCTGTTTTCATTGGTGCAAGGACCAAAGTTGGATCAGTGGCTGCACGATTTCATTACGTCTCGAAGAGATTGTGCAATGGTAGGTGGGCATAGGTAGAGGAAACGACGTTCGCTTTCGCCGCCCAGCAAGTGCGGAAGTGAGGACATGGCGGATGCGGCTCTACTTGAAAAGCTTGATTACAGGCCAAGAGGCCGATCGAGTGGATCTACGGGTAGGTTTAGTCACGATACTAATGCTCGAACGAAATTTCCAACGGATCTGGGATCAACTTCAACCTCAGCCATGGACAAGACTTGGCGGTCGCACGTCTGTTCGATCCCACGTCCGATGTGATGGAGAATTCGTAGCAAGGTCGTTTCAAGGAAAGAGGTGTCGTTGACAATGGGCAGTTTCTGGAGGAATGCGAGGAAGCGGACGCCTGCGAGGTAGCACAGCTGGTACGCGTTGATCTAGAGTGCAGGTCGGAAGATGAGAATATTAAGCTAGATATGAAGACATACCTCTTGCGTTGCTTTGGTGAGGATGTCGGGATCAAAGTAGAGTGCATGGCAACGTTGACGCACAGACGCGAGTACCTTTGGTACTAAAATTTCATTCACGCTTTGACGCGCATCGATCGAAATCGCCTTCTCGACACTTTGACGCGTGATTCTACTCCATGCATGTCAATCGTACAAGAATTCCATCATATGTCTACTAGTCATGAGCATACCGGTCGTAGCTGACGTGAAGTTGAAGGTTGGTTGGATCGAACAAGATGCCACACCAAGCAACAGCGTTTTTACCATCTCCATCCAAGTTTGTTCGACTCTTGGATGCATTCACGACACATCCGTACGACGCATCTCTTTCCTCTAATACTCGTTGGAACGTTTCCACACGATCTCTTTGTGTCGAAACGAAGAAAAAGTCATCCGTAAAACGTAATAGAATCTCATGCGTACATCCACTACGTTTAGAGCATTGTGCATCCATCTTCTTCCACAACACTCTTCTTTCAAAATCCGCCAAATACATGTTACACAACGTCGTCGACAGAACAGAACCTTGTGCGATCCCTTGTATCTGTTCAAATTGGTGTTCTCCAAGCTGTACTCGATTACCAAGTAGATGCTCTTTCAATATTTCCATCGCAGTCTTGCGATCGATATAGTCATGGACGACACCATCCACATAGACTGCATTCACACGTGTAGCACTAGCAACGAGGGTCTCAAAGTGTTGCAAGTCGCCTGCTACAAACGCTTTCTTCTCGAGTTTCGAGTACGTCGTCTCTTGTTCTTGTGGACTGGATGTGTCCAAGTGAATGTGTCGCTTCTTGCCTTGCCATTTAGAAACCCATTGGCGTCTAATCATGTACTCATGTTCCTTTAAGAGCTTTTTGACGATATGGTAGACTTTACGAGGTCGCATGGTGTCGAAACATCTTTCAATGTCCATGGCAGCACAGTGCACTCGTGGCTGAGAATCTTGGCAGTGTGGACATGTCTGGAGGTTCAATAGGAACGACTTGAGGCGAGAGTGGATTTCGTCCAGATTGCGCACGGTGCTGCCCACGTACGACGTCGCTTGGCGTTGAATCTCGAACTTTAGCACAGCATGCAACGGATCGAGTGTCTGGTTGACGGACTTGCGGTCTTTCTCGACTGCTTTCGATAGGTTCATGAGTGGTCGGACGCCTCGTGCTTTTGGTAACACACGTAGTCGAGAGGTGGCTAGACTTGACGGCTCTAAAGTAGATGAAAGAGGTCGAAGATGGGTCTTCTGGAGATCCGACATTGTGACAGAGCTATGCATTGTACGACATCAGCTGAGACATAAGAAGACTGGATGGATGGAATGTACATGATTATGTTCCAGACGGAGCGTTGGTAGTAGAAAATATCATTTCCTTCTCCTTCCCGATCGGTAATGTAAAACTGATGTCGAAGGATGGGAAATATGAACTGATCAAAGAGAAAGTGGAGGATGCATCCGAAGAGCTCTCGACGCTTGCAAAGTTCATTTGGTGGACTAGATCATCAGATTTCAAGGTAAGCTGTAGGTATATAAGAGTTCAATTCAAAGCTATTTCTTACCAGTCAGATACTTTAGTAGCCTGTGAATTCATCCAAGGTACATCCTTTACTTGAAATTGATGCATGTACTACAGCATATTAATGATGATATATATGCATACGATTGGTATTGTTAAAGTACCTTTTGGAGTGAGATCGTATCGTACTTTTGAGCAGTGATGAACATTTGAATGAGTTGCTTCACCAGTTTCCAATTCTTTTCACTCGTTTCTGTTCCCCAAAGCTCCTTTGGTACGACCATCGTCACCACCTTTCGGATGAAACGATACACTTGCTTAGGTGGTGTCGTATACTGCATCAACTCTGTGACTTCCTCTTTATGCTCCTGGAGTTGCTCCACCATGATGCTGGACGTTGCAAACTTTTCTTGGTCAATTTTGTTTGCTACCTTTTGCTTCTTACGATGAAAAAGAGGAAAGGAAGATGCTTTGGACACATTATCAATCGCATGCTCACGTCGATGTCGTTTCCGATCCTCCCGATCGTACACGTCTTCTTCCTGAGTAATATAACCATCTCCAAATATTTCCCCATCCGCTGATTCCATCATACTGTTATCATTTTTCCCATTCCTAAAGGTAGACCCTGCGTCCTGAATCGATGGATTTGCCTGCATCAGCTTATGAACGCCGGAAGGTAGTCGAAATAGCTTTTCAGATAGTTCTTTCATACGAAACGATTGGAATCGAGAAAGCAAGTGTTGTATGATAGGGATGAGACTTATCAATCTTTTCGGCAATCTCTTTTGATCCGACGATATAGAAAAGATGACTTTAATTACCCGAGTGGCAGCTCCTCGACTGATACATTCCGTTCCAGACTCGGAACGTAGAATATGGGACGTAGAAAACGCCTTGGACGTTGTATAGTGCTGAGCATAAAGCACGTGGTTAATGGATAGTCCTGTTTCGATGAAGGATATCGCCTTGGATGTCTTTTTATCGATCTGCGTTGACTTCCGACGACCAACACTCTGCCCTGCAACCTGCATTGTTTTCGTGTTGTCATATAGTGATGCTGTACTTGTAATAAAGGCGGTACCTGAATGTAAACATTGTTCTTATCCTTGACTTGGAGAAAGATGTTGTAGTTGAGCAGGATATGGTAGAGGGCATCACTGCCAATCATGTTGTGCAGTGCCACCCACTCTGGTTTTTTCAATGTCTCCACGTTGGAGTTTGGACTATAACATATGAGACCATTCGAATGGATTAATGTCTCTCCTTTCGAAGTCGGTGTCGGCTCCGAAAACCCGAGCGTTAGTAGGTTTGGATGCTCGTCATTACGTCGCTTACGTCGGAGAAGAACCTATTCATTCATTGGTATAGCGTGTATAAAGTTATATACAGGGTCTAAACGAAAAGTACCTGGATTGCTCCTCGGATGAGGTCGGTCTGTTAGGTAGCAACCATATTCGGTATGAACAAATCGAAGTGTAAAATGGGAGTAATGAGATGTACATGTGGTAGTGTCGTTTCTGTATGCCACTTTCCACTTTCCAAACAAGCTTCAGTGTGTCTGGAAATGATCGTCGTGTCCAAGAGATACAGAACGGTGGGATCCTCCACTGTGGTCAACTGAGTTTCAATGCTTGGATGCTCTAAGCAGCAACAATCCAAGCTTTTCAATGCAAAAATGGCAATATAAGATATCGAAAATTAGTGTCCATGTACTGAATGAGGAAATCGGTATCGAAAGAGCTTATAGGCGACATACCTTGTCAAGAAGCTCCGCAAAGTGTGCTCCCAATGCATTTTGACAGCTTATTGTCAGAAGTTGTGTCTTCGATGAATATTTTCATCCAATCATATAAATACATTATTAAAAGGAGCATATATTATTGGTAGAAATAACTTCGCTGGTCAAAACCTTGAGCAATTAGCCATGAGACTTCCAACGATGGCCATGGGCAGCGTCTATCGCAGCTTGCTGCGACCTCGCACTCGAGTTTCAACTTGTAAATACTTTCATGTAAGAATAGCATGACACACCTTTCATTTGATAGCTTTAAATAATGCTTGTGATGTCTCTTTGGTCATATATGCACTGATATACAGACAGCGTCGACATTGCAAGCTTCCAATGCTGTCCAGGATATGACAAACGTACCATACAATTAATTAGTCTATCTCTTGATTACATTTTATTCATTTATACTTTTAGAGGTCTTCAATGAACGATCCAGTCATTCATCCCACTGCCGTTGTCCATCCAGACACCACCATAGGCGATGGCGTACGGATTGGACCATATAGTGTGGTCAGCGAACGTACTCCCAATGCATGTGCATTTGACTGCGTCTTCAAATAGCTAAAAGTTTATTGGTTCCATGTATAGACGTCGTATTGGCGGATGGAGTACATTTGCGCTCTCATGTCGTGATCGAAGGCAGCACATACATTGGCTCGAACACCACCATCCACTCCTTTGCCAGTATCGGTGGCGACCCACAAGACAAGAAGCATGATCCCGACACATTTTCATCTCTAGGCGATACTCATCAATACCAAAAAGGCGCGACCTCTAAACTGTCTAGTTTTACGCTTCACATTGGCGCTGACTGCGTCATCCGTGAGCACGCTACTATCCATGGCTGTACATCGTACTCGAATGGCCAGCCCACGTACGTTGGCAATGGTTGCTGGATCTTATGTGGAGCTCATATCGGTCATGATGCTCACGTCGGAGATCGAGTCGTCTTGTCAAACAACGCATGTCTAGCTGGTCATGTGACAGTCGGTGATGATGCAGTGGTTGGAGGACAAGTCGGAATTCAACAGCATGTGCATATTGGAAAGAGAGTTATGATCGGTGGACACAGTGCCGTGGATAGTGACGTGATCCCGTACGGTCTTGTCATGGGCAATCGCGCGAAGCTGGCAGGCTTAAACCTTGTCGGTTTGAGACGTGCAAAGGTGGGTAGCGTCTAGCTCTAGGACTACACATTTTACTCATGTTAAAGTATAGATTCCACGTGAAGAGATTAAGCTGCTATTACGAGTGTATCGCTACCTCTTCACTCCATCCATGACGTCCGGTACTGGATTCGCACCAGCATTAGCGTAAAGATTATTCTCCATAGACATGATGCTAGATAACACTAAGAGAGATTATGTATGAGAGCAGACTGACAAGTCACACGAGCACAGTGGAACGTGCGAAGGAAGTGGAACGGTATTTAAAGCAGCATATACATAGCGTAGCAGGCACATCACTAGCCCATGAACTGGTAAGCATTCTGTCTTATCTGCTTATAAGACGTCTCACATTGCTAATGACATACTTTTGTAGATTGAGTTCGTATTGAAGGCACCTGAACGATATCGCACTGCACTGTGCCTGCCACAGCAATAGATCCAGTTTCCATTTTTGTCTATGCGCTAAATCTTTTTTCAAGCAACCCGTTTCATGGGATTTGGAATAGTTTATAGAATCGGTTACTTGCTCAACGACGCTTTATAGCGTAGCTTCGCGTTGGAAAGTAGCAATCCTCCGTTCGTTCGAGATGGGAAAGCCAAAGGCAGTGCTCTCTTCCTTACAGTCTTTTCGTCGTTTGTCTCTACAAAAGAAGATACCGGTACAGAATGAAGTGAAACACGAGGAACAGGCGTTGCTCGATTCATCCCCGACTGTCCGATCACCGGTCAGTGGCTATGCCAATGCCGATGATAGAGATGCTTCCACTTTGCTACATCGACCACAGCAAGTTGATAACCAAGAGCTTGAGGCAGGTAACACTACTCAACGTCGTGGGTCGAAGATGTCACTCCCGACTCCATCGATGTCGTCAATTCCTTGGCTAAGTACATTCGGAACTCTAGCACCCAAGAAACGAGTTTCTGACTTGCCAATACTAAACAAAGAGGCCAACTCTGCCTTGCTGCAGCCACGCCTTCATGAGTCAAATGTTCATATCTTCTTCTACGGTATGCACAAGTTGGATGCATGGTTCTCAGTATCGGACCTTGATGCTCGAGTACATCTTGTTGATATTGTAACTGGAGAAAGTCTTACTGCATCGCAGGCGGTGTGCATCCCGGATGATGACAATCCAAACTCGTATGCTATGGTTCATTTTGACATGCCTGCAGCTGATTTATTATCGCCACGGGTATTAATCCTCGTGGAGTTGTTTTATGCCGTGCCTGCAATGAATTCGTTCTCCAGGTTAGAATCAAACAACGATTCTATACGATCCATCAGTGATGGCACGGACGGATTTACGTATCATTGCAAGGAAGAGCATGTCGGCTGGGCGTTCCTTCGACCGATTAATGATGCTGGCGAAATCGTGCCTGAGTCTCTTATATGGGAACCAAGCGATGAAAACAGAACATCGTTAAGTAACTTCAAGCTTTACTTGCAAGTGTACAAACGTCAGAATCTAACATGGCCGGACATGGCTCAAGCCAGAGCAAAGTGGTCGATCGGAGAAGGTGTGGACATCCCATCTGTGTATTTACAATACTTGAAGCGATCGAAAGTTGATATGCCACTAGTTCTACCAATCTCATGTCAAGCAAGCCACAACACATACTCATTATCCACGTCTTATCTGCCTCACCAGGGTGAACTTCCAGGTACTAGTCCTAACGGCAGTCCCAAAAATGCCATGCAAGTTCTGAAAGAAAACGATGATGATGCTTTATCTCTTTATCACCGGCAAGACGGTGAGCCTTGCCTATTACCACATCGTGTGCTTTGCCAATTTCCATCAACTGCGAAAGGAACTTGCAAATTGACTTTCTCGTCAAGTGGAAACTTACTCGCGGTCGCTGGCGACTGTGGCAATGGTGATTATCCAATCTACTTATATGATGTTGTGCATGGGAAGGTGAACTGTGTTGCTCGTGGTCATCGAGGTTTCATTCGTGCTATCCAGTGGGAGCCCGGAAGCAATGAACGCTTCGTATCGTCATCGGACGATGGCACTGGACGTTTATGGCAGGTTGAAGACGACTCAAATAGTGTGATAGAGAAAGCTATATGGGTTCACCAGCCAGCTCCTTGTATCGTTCACTGCATATTGTTCGACCCTCGAGATGCCAAGTTTGTATTTACAGGTGCATCGGATTGGCATGTCCGAGTTTGGCGAACTGATGTGCAAGACCACTTTACTGAAGTGATGCGATGGAAAGTTGGCAAACAAGCTATTAATAGTATACAAATCCATGCGGCTTCCAATCGTGTATTTTGTGGCGACGCCCATGGTGCGATTACGATTTGGTCACTTAGTACGCCTAGCAATGACCTTAATCGTCCGACGCTACTGAAACATATCGACGCTGGGGGAGGTGGGATTATGAATTTTCAACTTCATCCGCGACGGCAGCATCTCCTTGTCTATACTCTTAACGGTAGTGTGCTTCAATTTGAACTGCGCTCGTATCTCTTGCTTCATCGCCGTGACAATCTGTCATCACCTCGAGGGACAAATCTCGAGTGCAACTATAGTCCAGACGGAAAATATACTTGCATCGATACCGACGTTGGTGCTCCAGTACTTGTTGAAAGTCTGCGCGATTTGCCTGAGGTCGACGATAAAGCAGAAAAAGTTACTTGCTGGAATACAAAAGTGCTTAACGGAGTATCGCTGGTCAAAATGGCGTGGAGTCCGAGTGCGCACATCGTCGCCGCAGCTGGATATGGTAACTTCGATTTTGTCGAATACATCACGTAACCAATTTGCTAAAGCTCAACTGCTTATATATGTAGGTGCAAATACTCCGATCGTTTTGCTGTGTGCTCATCGACAAGATGCTCGTACATCTGACGTAAATACTCAAAGCAAGAACATCAACGCGTGGCAAAATACTGTGTCATTGACAGCTCCGAATGCAGCATTTAATAATGCGTCAGACGAGGGTAACCTTGGCCGATATGTCCCCGTTGAAAAGACATTGTAGAGAAGGGATGAGATACTATACTGCCAAGTTTCTAATGGTGAAGAATGAACTTGGTAGCTCAGCGTTGGCATCATAGCTTCTACGAGACTAGCATCGCAAATCTAGCATTGCCGGCTCCCTCCTATGTCGCTCCTATGAGCTAGTCCTGTACATAATAGATTGCAATTTGATTTTGATTTTTTTAACCTTAGAAACTACGATGCGAAGCGTTTTATGCTGTGGCGCGACTTGTAGCTTATTCGAAAGGTTAATAACTTTAATTTTTTGAGATATATGTAAAATCGGAGATAGAATGCATTGATGAAAGCCACTGGATGTAAGCAGCTCGCTCAAATACAAGCTAAGGCGCGCTATGCCAATATCACCTATCGATTCGCAATCTTAAAAGTATTTTGTCGTTTACTGCAAAGTTAAAGAGGACTTCGTTGTTGTAATTAATCTTGTGCTGAGCAACTTGGGTGTCTGACTTTAGTGGGAGCTACCAAACTTTTCTCGTTTGACTATAAACTTTCATAAAAGTATCACAAATCCATGAGCGCATCATCTAGCAGCTTGTTGGATTCCTTTATAATATTAATTAATCAAAAGTGGCTTCGATGCGGTATAAGATGATGGCATTGAAGGCAGTAGATCGTTTATAATCTTCCAAGCGTACCATGAAGGAATCCAGATCCCGACGAAGCTAGAAATAGGTCGAATCCAACATCCACCATTGGGTGGAGCTAAACATGTTTGAGCTACAAGACAACAACTATTCTGCGAACGATAGAACTACAGGTATCGTTGTACTTGGAATACCTACTGCCCATATCATCGTGACGAAAGACGCACATAGACTGATAGAAGTATCTTTTCGACACGTATGCAACAGTTTACGGTTACACTACTCTCTTCGATCCATGACTGACTCAGAAAACATCATGGATTCGAGAACCAGAGGTAATCAAAACGACGCTGAGGTGAATAACGAAAGTCCATAAACATATTCATATGGCAAAGCGCATCCTGTAACCCGCATCTTGTGCCGACGTTTGGCTCTCGGTATCCGCTTTAGAAATAGATACAGATAATCAGCCATCAATCTGCTAGCTTTCACGTTCGACACCAGCCATGTCCTACTGCAAGATGCCAAGGAAGAGAGAAATGTGTGGCGAGCACGCCTCCAAGTTCCAAGACTATGAAAGTATCGTCACATAGTGATACGTAAAGCACCGTAAAGAACAAATGGTATCGTGCTGATGGCAATATGATCTCCCAGAACTCTATTGTTGTCAATGTAGATGATTGTGATGTGTGGGCTACAATCAGCATCATGCATAGAGACACTGCTTGCTCTCTTCTCTGTCGCTACGTCAGCCAGAAACTTGTGTCACGAAGTGACTATTTCGTCGTTAGGAGCCGAATTGTTTGCCTTGGATACTTTTTAGATCCTGAAGCTCAACCTTCCTCATCGCATACGAACTCAAAGTTGTATATACATATTCAACGCATGTGAAAGAATTAAGCACTATCTATTAGTATCCGAAGCACTTGCGAATTCTAGCTAATTACCATTTCTAGACGCTCCGACATTTTCTCCATTTAACTTTTAGTTCGTACAATCATCGTCGTTGCAAAGGACATCGACAAGTTTATCACAATCTCCGATTGTACGTGTAAGTGACATGATCTGGTCGCCACTCATCAAGTAAGTGTCAGTACAAGCGCATGTCACTTGCTTTCTCCTTCCCTTCTCTTCCTCCTGGTTCGACTGATGAACTTCAAACGTTGCGTTGAAGTCAACTGTCACCGAGTATCCGCTCGAGTGAAAGCTTACAGCGTCACATGCGACAACTCGAAAGCTCTGTCGAAATAGCGAGACATACTTTCTCAACTCCTGTGCTCCTTGGTACGATCCCCAGAACGGGATCTCTTCCGGTACATCCGAATCGAGTACGAAGCTACTGGCGATGACAGGCGAAAGGAGCGAGATTTCTGGAATCACTCGGTACTTTATCTGTCCACCATCGTGTACAGTGGCAACGGACTTGATCAACGCGACATTAGTCATCTCACTTGTCTCGATACTATCGTGTCGACCAGTACGGAACTGTGCTATTGCTTGTTGCATGATCTGTTGCCACTTCTTTTGCATCGCCTCCGATCTCGTGACAAACGTGAACGTTTCATTCATCTCTTTCGTCTTATCAAACACTTCGACTTGGAAGCCAAAAGCACCGACAGTAGGGTCCTTAGCATCTCGGCCGAACGAGATCCATTCATGTACGTTGCAGACGACGACACGTTGGATGCTTGGACTTAATATGGATGAAGCGCTTTTACTTAAAAGGAACTGCTTAAGCTTCGCAGCTGCCGATGCCGCACTCGTGACATCTTTGAATCCTAAAGTACCACTAAGCATCTCGTGATACTCGCGTACTTCCATCTCACAAGTCTGTTGGTTAAAAACCAATCGAACCTTTTTCCACTCGCCATCTTTCTGGTACACACACCCAGACGACATGCTCTCTTGCTTAATCTCAAACTGATTCGCTGGATCCTTTCGTATCTCATCTGCAACCGACCATGTCTTGTTCGTCTCGGACTTCCAAACATTCTCTTGAGAAGGCTGTCGATGCTGTGTATCGACTGCATTCTGCCACGAACTGATATTATCTCCCTCGATCGACGGACGACGGAAAGGTTCCAGGTCTGGAGGTAGAAATTCACATCCAGAGGACGCTCGTCGATTGATTTCAAACAGATCGTCGTCATCACTCACGCGTCGATACAGGGTGACATCGTCCTCAGTGTTAATCAGTCGAAGGCTATTGGCCCAATCATCCAGCGCGTTCAAGTGCTTGTAGTGCGCAGCGACGAGAGACGCTGCTAGATCACGCCACCCGTGCACTGCCTTGCAGTACTGGACGATGAGTTCTTGCGGCAACGTCGGAGAGCTACATACTTTGTGTATTTTAATCGCCAGGACAGTCAAATGCGGATCGTACGGACGTGCTCGACGCTTTGACTGGAGTCTGTCCATGATAAAGGACAGTATGGAGGATGGAGGTCGAAAGAAACTACGCAAGAGAGGGTTGTTCACACTAGTACTGCGGTCCGTGACGTCCAGTATGACTTGGACGAGGCGACAATGAAGGATATTAGCAGTTGGAAACTTTGTAAATAAGTTGATGAGGACTGGACCGAGGTCTAGTCTGGCTAATTTCGTATCAATGCGATCATTCGATAGACGGATGATGGAGCGTAAGAGCTCCACGACGTGGATGACAAGGAGACACGACGTTAGTGGTCGCTGATTTAGCATTTGTTTCGTCGGCACAGCAGGCTTCACGGCCGGTGGTGACGTCTCTTCCTGCGGAGATACAGGTATGTCCTCATCATCGATGGACGAGCTGTCCGAGTCCGAGAATCGCTCTTGATTCGCTAGCTCGCTAATGGTGCTTAGATGCTGTTCGTAGCTAATACTCCCACATAACGTATCCAGGATAGACTGTATTGCAGGAAGGACTCTGTCGACTGCTCCTTCCTCCTTGACACAGTGATTAAGACACTCTGTCAAGATATCTATAACCAGGACTGTCGGACTCGCTTTCTGATCCTGTGTTTCTGCATCTAGATAAAAGATTTCAGCCATCGCGAGGTCAGCTAACTTGGTCATGGTCTCGTGCTTCTCCAAGACAGCTGCCAACGCTGCCTCCTTAATTTCTTCATGTAGTATCGACTCGTCTTTCGGAATACGCTTTGGTACGATTTCACGCTCAAATTCTTGTACTGGTTCGAACGATGCCAAGTGAAGACGAGAACGATAGTAATAACGAAAGGTATTGGGGAAGTGCTGGGCAAAGGTATCGCGTAGGATCGAAGCACACCAGCCAACGCGTTCATAGACAAAAGGTTCGTCGTAAAAGATAGAACTTTTCCAACTCGGCGATGGACTGTACGTCGAGTGTGTCGAAGTGATGGAGCTTGTAGATGCTGTCGAGGCAGACGATACGGAACGTAGAGGACTTACTGGACCAGTCACGCGCTGGACGATGCTTTGGAAGATTGGAACGAGAGGATGCAGTCGCTTCTGTGCCAAGTGAATAAGACCATGTAATAAAGACGCGAGCTCGGCGTTGTACGAGTGTTGTGCCATGCGAGAGAAGAGAGAATCATGGCCTGGTTCCTGGATCTCACTTATCATCGCATGGACGGATGGGTACACAACGAGTCGCTTCGTGATTCGACAAAGATTGGAAATGATCGTCGGATCTATCTGTTGACGCTCGCTACTGATGCCACTGGATTCACGTCTGTACATGGTCTTTAAACCAGAGATAGCTCCGGCATCCCGATGCTCTCTCTCGCCATACATCCATAGGACTCGATATAGACCTGCAAACACTTTCTTCCATTCGCTCGCAGACAGCTCTTCTAGTCGAACGACATATGACCGGTCTGAAATGCTACCACTGGATGCTCGCAACATGGCAAACGCTCTGTCGCTATTCGAATCGGAACGTTTAGACGATGACGAAGACGTCCATGGTGCCTCTGCAATCAAATCAGTAATAGACGGCGGCTCAACAGGATTTAAAGCAGACACATGTTCCCTCTCCTCTTCTTCGCTTTCACTCTCGGACTGTCCATTGTCCGTTGTCTGATTCGTGTCACTTTCCCCTGCGTCAGATGTCTTCTCCTCTTCATCCTCTTCCTCTGGTGTACATTTCGGCTGTCCATACCACGAGACCACTTGAAGGTAGAATTGGAGGATGATCTCGGTAGCTAACATCGCTCGCCGATGATGTCCTCCCACCGGTCGTTCAGCATTATCGGACGAATCGCTGTCATCAGCTGCCTGCGCGTTTGCCGGCTCTTCAGCCATCGTTGCAAACCGGAAGATGATGCTCATGCTTTCAGGTGTTAACAATAACCGTTGCAATGGAGTGAACCCTCGTTCACGCGATTGGAGGTTGCCTGTGATCGTCGCGGATGCATATCGAGGGCAGAAGACAGTAGATAGTGAAGAAGCACATCGTAGATCAGTATATGTGTGACCTATAACATCGCTTCCTACGTGATCCTCCGGACGTGAACGTACAGAGTGCTGGCACGTACAAACTGGCATTGTGCCTTCTGAATTGCGACCTTGTCGATGGGAGTTCGTAACGTGGGTTGAGATGGCAGCTGGGTTTCAGTTAGAAACACCTAACTCATGTACGCACACCGCGTTCCGACTTTCCGTCTGTTGTGATGTCCTACCCACGATCTGATCGCAGCTGTTAAGTAGTGTGTCGCTGCCCACAAATTATGGTAGAAAAGATACTTTTAAAGAGACACTGATCAGAAAGCACCCATGATCATCCGCCCCTAAATAAAATAGACATAGCAAACATCCCACGGTCATCTGCCCTTTCGACAGGCCGAAGTATCAGAAAAAACATGTGGAGATCGACTGGAACTGTAGTCTCGAACGGAGCTGTCGTTGGCTTCAAATAAAGTCGTACCAGCCGACAAACGCGAATCGCCCGCACGTCAGCTTGTTAACTTGGAGCGAGAATCATCTCCCGTCGACCTTCCTACAGCTCATTCTTAAATCTGCCCCGGTCAGCTCAGTCTCGACTATCATGAAGCTTGCCTATGCCCTTGCAACGATTCCGGCGCTGTGCGCTTTGATCGCTGAGCCAGTCCAAAGTCGACAGATGCATGCGAAGCTTGACTATGATCGCTACTTGCAGGAAAAGGAGACCGTCGAGGATGAATACAAAGCCTGGATGTCTCGCTACCGTGATGTCGCTGAAATGAACGGCTTCATTCCGCACAAGAATGGAAAGTACTTTAAGGTCAAGACCCGAAAGGCCAACCGGAAAGTTGGAGGAGAAGCTGATCCTGCTATGCTCGGCAACGACGGTGATAGCGACGATGATGACAGTGATGACGACGAAGATGAAGACGAGAAGGAGGATCGCCTCCAACGTTATCAGGTTGCCAAGCAAGAAGTGGAGGAGCTAAACAAGACAAACCCCGATGCCGTCTTCTCGCTCGACACGCCATTTACGCTCATGTCTGACGAAGAGTTTACTGCATTCGTCCAAAGAGGCTTCGGAAGCTTCGTTCCTGGGCAAGGAGGTGCTGCTGACGCCATTCACAACGAGCGTCGTCTCCGAGGACAATACGATTCCAATGACAACGGCTTCGGCTGGAGCATCAAGAATCTATTCAACTTTGGAAACCGTGCCAGTGACGACCAGGGCGAGAAGACGACTGGAGGCCCTTACCAAGGTGGATTCGGTGGAGCTCCTCAAGGTGGATTCGGTGGAGCTCCTCAAGGTGGATTCGGTGGTGCGCCTCAAGGTGGTAGCACCCAGAGTCGCACGTTCCACAAAAGCTTTGGCTCATTTGCAGACCTGCAAAAGTGGTTCCAAGACTATATGAGCGGCAAGGTCACCCCAGACTCGAACGGTGGTGGTGATGACTCGCCCAGCCCGGAACCTGTTGGTCCTGTCGCTCCAACGTACGCCCCGACGAGTGCTCCTGAGCCCACGACGGAAACGCCTGCTGCCGATGACAACCGACCAGTGGCTCCGACATACTCTCCGTCTAGTGATGACTCGAACTTGCCCGTCGCACCGACGTACGCCCCGACTTCGGCTCCAACAGGAAACGAGGCAACGCCGGAAGCTGCGACGAATGGAGATAAAGCACCTGGCCCGGACATGAATGGAGCAGACGCTCATGACTGGACGGAAACGCCATGCATTACGACCCCGAGAAACCAGGGTCAGTGCGGTTCTTGCTGGGCTTTTGCTGCGACGGCAGCCATGGAAGCGGCTGTGTGCATTAAAAATGGCGAGAAGTCTGCCGCGACGTACTCTCCTCAACAGATCATCGACTGTGACCAGCAGAATTTGGGATGCCAGGGTGGTGCTACCATGTACGCGTTGCAGTATACGCAGGAGACTGGTCTGTGTCTGGAACAGGATTACCCATACACATCGGAGAACGGCCAGTCCGGTAGGTGTGACAACTCGTGCTCCAAGGTACAGACTGGCATGACTGGCATCAAAAGACCTGATGGTGAACAGGGACTCGTTGAAGCCGTGAAAACCCGTCCGGTCATTGTCGGAGTTGCTGCTGGTAACCCAGCTTGGAAGCAGTACGTTCGAGGTACGATTTCCGACTGCCCATCCAGTCAAATCGATCACGCTGTCGTTGTTGTCGGCTACGACGAGAAATCCTTCAAGATTAAGAACTCGTGGGGTGAAGAGTGGGGTGAGGAAGGCTTCGCACGTATCGCCCGAGGCGGTGGGGCTGCTGGAACATGCCAAATGTACACGGACATGTATCAGCCTGAGATGTAAATGCGCGGACTGTCTAGATTGGGCGTTCCCTTTCCTGTATATGCTGCTTGTGCACGAGTAATAAAACACATTTGTGACCATAACCTACTTTGCTTTGGACCTCTCAATGCTTTCATCTAGTTTCAAGGGAACGTAGAGGTAGCTTATCTACCAGAGCACAAACATTGCGATGTTGGCAATAGTGTACTTGCTTAGCCTAATAGTCGTCGCCACGGAGAAAGGTATTGATCATCTCAAGACTGACAGCAGGCTGGTTCATCGGGACCATGTGCCCAGCGTCGTAGATGCGGAGGAAGGCGAGGTTGGCGAAAGAGCGAACTTCGCCTGCGTTACCGACGGCTTTCGTCATGAACGGACGGTCCTCT